>PVHY01023277.1:0-21212 GCA_004024945.1 Uropsilus gracilis
CTTTTAAGAGTGTTTTATAGTTTTCTTTGTATAGGTCTTTTACTTCTTTTGTTAAGTCTATTCCCAAGTATTTAGTTTTCTTTGGTGCAATGGTAAATGGATTTTTTTTTTAAATTTCTTCTTCTTCTGATCAATTATTTGCATATATGAATGCTATTGATTTTGTGTGTTGGTTTTGTATCCAGCTATCTTAATAAATTGATTTATTATTTCAATTAGCTTTTGTGTCAATTTTTTTGGGGTTCTCTACATAGAGTATCATATCATCTGCCTATAATGATAGCTTTATGTTTTCTTTCCCTATTCATATTCCTTTTATGTCTTTCTCTTGTCTTATTGCCCTACTTCCAGAACTATGTTGAAAAGGAGTGGAGAGAGTGGGCATTCTTGCCTGGTTCCAGACCTGAATTGAAATGGTTTCAGTTTTTCCCTGTTGAGGATGATATTTGCTGTGGGTATGTCATATATAGCTTTTATTATATTGAGGTATGTTCCTTTTATACCAATTTTTCCCAGGGCTTTCATCATAAAAGGATGCTGAACTTTATTGAATGCTTTTTCTGCATCTATTGATATGATCATTTGGGTTTTTTTTTCTTTGTTGATGTAATGGATTATGTTGATTGATTTTTGGATGTTGAACCATCCCTGTGACCACTTGGTCATGATGGATAATCCTTTTTATGCAATGTTGGATTCAGTTTGCCAGGATTTTGTTTGGAAATTTTGCATCTGTGCTCATTAGGGAGATTAGTCTGTAATTTTCTTTCTTTGCACTATATTTATTTAATTTTGGAATTAAAGTAATGTTTGCTTCATAGAACATATTCGGTAGCTTTCCTTCTTCCTCAATTTTTTGAAAGAGCTTTAACAGTACCAGTGTTAGTTCCTCTTTGAATATTTGGTAGAATTCATTTGTGAAGCCATATGAATCTGGGCTCTTGTTTTTAGGGAGAATTCTAATGACTGCCTCAATTTCACTGCTTGTGATTGACTGTTTAAGTTCTCTATTTCCTCTTTGTTCAATTTTGGATGACTGTATTGTTCCAGGAATTTGTCCATCTTTTCCAGGTTGTTGTATTTGTTTGTGTATAATGTTTGTAGTAGTCTCTAATTATCTTTTACCTTCTGTTTGGTATGTTGTTATATCTCCCTTTTTGTTTATAATCCTGTTTATTTGAGAGAATAATATAATCTTTAAAATCTGATTCTGAACTTTACTAAACTGTGAGGAGGGTCAGATTCTCTATCTTTTGCTACACAAGTAGATTACACTTATTAGATCACATGTCCTAAAATAGTCTTCATGTCACATTTTTTTCAAAGTACGGAGTCTCTTTAAATTCCGAAACTACATTCTATTTTAATATATAAAATCAAATCAAGTTAAGTGTGCTGATCGCTCCACACACCATGCTGTCCAAACGCACCCCTACAGATGTGATGGTTGTCATTTGCACACACCGCATGCCAGCCCCACATGTTGTGAGCTGAAGTTTGCACATTGTCACATGATGATGTGCAATGTAGTTGTTAGTGTTTCATTATATTCATTATTTCAGTGGGTGAATTAATGTAAAAGGACCAAAGACAAATAGACAACTGAAAAAGAAAGTACAAACAGAGTTTCTGAAAGGTGATGATTTTCTGCTACAGGTTCCAATAGCTCATATCTGGGTGGTGCAGGGGAGAGTTCCACTTAGTCGAGACAAGATGAAGTCGCTCACTTCACTTTGAGTGCAACATAAAGCTGAATCCTGATTTGCATCCTTGTCATTATGCTGAGGAAACCACCCATGCCCACAGCACCTGGGGAACAGAATGAAAGAGTCTTTCCATCTTGGGGCAATGCCTTCTCTGTTCTCCTGGAGCACAGATGCAACAGCCCAAGTCTCAGATGGTGCTGCTTCTGAAATGTGGTTTCTGACCACGTTTGAATGTGATACATCTCTCTGTTGGGAGATTTGGCCATCCAGCAATTGTTTTGCCATTGTTTTGACTGAATGACAAATAATTTTATCTCATAAAAAATAGCCAATAGGTTTGATATTAAGGGAAGTTTTGGAGGACTTTATTACTTTAAATTTCAATTTTAGTAAATAAATCTGTGATAACGTCTGAGGGTTTATGTGAAATCCTCTGTTGCTTGTAAATATTCATTCATACTTTGGTCTTTCTCTTGCCTCCAAACTGATTCTAAAGTGCTAATTCACTGGCCCTTGCCTTCTCTACAAGAAACAAACCAGAAGTTACCATCCCTTCCTTTCTGCTTAGCTACCAGAACTTGAAGCACAAGCATTGCTCAAGCAAATGGAACCAAAGTAGATTTCTTGAGTTCTGTCACCCTTCTTGTGGCATATTGGAACCTGTAGTGATGATGTAGCATGGCTTAATTTATTAGAAGTTTGCAAAAGCAACATGCACATATCCTGGAATTCAAATTCTCAGTTATTTTATTGCCAGAACACAAATATTGATTGGTGAGATTCTACAAGTCATTACTATAGTTATCATGAACACATTATTTTGCCCAGTTTTTTTAGCAAGTAAAATAGCAAAAATAGGTTTCTGATGTTTCATTTCCCTTTTGTTAAATAAACTTGCCTTTTTCACACTGAAAAATAAAATACAATAGTAAAAATAATTAATCATGCAAATGTTTGCAAAATAAGAATATAATTGTCTTTGAACATTGAAGAAAGGACTTTTTTGTTTTATCCTGAAAATCTATTTACAAAAGAACTTTATGTCAAATTACCACATTGAAGATATTTTCCTTTTGATACCTTATGTAGAAACCCAGTGAGGATGATCAAGTTCTTTAAGGTCAACTGTCCTAAGACTCTCCTTGTTTCCTTTATGGAAACTCCCAAACTCACATAAAATATGAAGCCACAGAAGCACTACTTGGATTCTCAGCTCTCTTCTCCTCCCTCGAATACTCTCCATAATCTCTAGTGTCATATGCTGACCATGCATTCCAAAATGGACTTTATTCTATTTTAACTTTGTATATATATACTTCTGAACAGGATTTGTTTTATGTATCACCTATACCAGTGAATGGCAGTGACACCTCTGAACAAGGAGATTATCTAACAGGTAATGGAAGAAGTGGTTATAATTAGCAGCTACATTTCCATGATGATTTGAAGAAATAATTATAAAATTCTTGTATCTTCGTATAAATCTATTTCTATGCATATTAACCACTTTTACTACTTTTCCTCTGTGAATGTAATTAGAATGTACATTAAAGTTATGCTAATTTAAAGCTGAACATATTGGTTATTTATTTATGGTAGTCATGAATTCAAAGCAGCTAAACGATAGCATATCAATGGGAAAGTATGATTCAGCAAAAAGTGGTAAGAACTTTGCTCAAGGATGGATAAATGAACTTGATCTTCTCTGTAGGGAAGGTTTAGCTTGTTTTTGGTAGGGCACTGTGTTGACTTTGTATTCTCTTAACTTTCTGGAAATTTATATCCCAGAATTTGCTTCTTCATATTATTTGGGGTTAAGGATGATCTAAAGATATCTGGGCAAGATCTGGAAGGCAGCAATGAGGTAGATGCCATTATTCTGTCTTCTACGTAGGTGCAGGGCTCCCTGCAAGGTAGCAACTCACCCTTGTTGCTCCTGACCTGCCTGCTCATCTTACTGCTGACTCGCAGCCCCTCCCCCTCCACCATATCTCTGTTTTATGCTTCTGATTTTGGAGGACCAAGTTGGCATGCAGTATGTTGCAAAAATGATTCCCACTTCATGCGACTGAACTGGTGAGAGACAGAGGAATTTTTTTTAATTTTTTATTTTTAAAAATTTATTTATATATATTTCACATCATTTCAGTCCCTGGGGTTCACCCACCACCTCCCCTTCCCACCCGCTCCACCTTGTCCCCACTCTCCCTTTGTGCAGTTTCATTTGGTTGACCATATATTAGTGAAACCATTTGGTTTCTGTCCCTTTCTATCTGGCTCATTTCTGCTAGAATGATTTCTTCTAGGTATATCCAGGTTTCCATAAATTCATCAAATTTGTCATTTTTAATTGATCAGTAACACTCCATTGTGTATTAATTTGTCTTATTGGGTTCAAATTGTCATCAGGTTCTAGTGTATATTCACAGGTCAGTATGTACATGCTTTTGTGCACATGGAAGTTTCCATCCTAGATATTACCCTAAACACATTTTTAGCTAATTCAGGTCCTATGGCCATTCAAATACATCTATTTTGCAGAGATTTCTCCACTAGTTCCAGCATGTGCAAAGGGCTAATCCTTGTGATTAAACTTCTATTCTACATCACTCATGGTGGTTCTGCTTCTCTGATTAGACCTTAGTTGACACAAAGTCTAAAAGGAAAAGGTTAAATAAATGTTTATCCTTAATATTACAGATGACTAGAACCAGATTTTGACATGAGCATCTTTAATAGCAGCTGGCCTTGAAATTTTATAGAGAACTTTTCTCAACATTAGACAATGTACATGAGTTCTGTATAGTTAATTTTAATTAAAAATCTAAGGACTGAGGATGTATTAAAAAATACACCTGTCCCTAAAGGACATTGAAGGAGGTTTTACTCAGAAGTCACTACAGAAGAAGCAGTCACAGGCATTGCCTGCCTGAAAAGTGCAGGTGTAATTTCAGCTTGGCTCTTGAGTATGGCTCTCCCTAAACATGAGTTCTGGGTTTTTGTTCAGTTTCTACTATCACTTCAAACACTGTGCCTTCACGGAGAACACAGAAATACTTTGCTGTATCACCCAACTGTAAGGATTTAATTATGAGGGAGACAGATTTGTCTGTTTTCTGGATGCTTATAGAAAAATGACCTTTTTCTGCATTATAATCAAAAGAAGGGTGTTGATGAATAAGGTAAACCATCTCTCCATCTTGATTCTGCTTGTACCAGTAAAGATAGTAGTCATTCCTACTTGTTTCATACTGACAGTTGAGAGTGACTTTTGCCCCCTCTTGCTTTGCTATAACTGGCTGGTCTTGGATAACTTTCTGGGCCACACTGAAGCCTGTGGGGAAAAGCAGAAAACACTGTTGATGCAGTGAATGGATATTACAGAATTAGACTAATTTTGTACTCGAAGACAAACCACACTGAAACTGTCACATGCTGGTGTTCCCAAGCCCTCCTTCCCCCTCACCCCTGTCAAGCACCATGTGTCGAGTACTATCATCCTTCCTTCATCCTCCCCACCCTTTGCCTGGACCCCTGCCTACCAGAGCAAGTTAAGGCCACCAGGGTCCACAGCAGGTTGGAGAGTGGCATGAGGCTGTTTTCCCCTGAACACATGTGTGTAGTTGTGCCTCAGCTGAGAGCTCGGTGTCCCTGAGAACCTGGAAGCTGTTTATGTAGTTCCTGGAGCTTATGCTGCTCCTGAGACAGGAAACCCTCCCCCTGTCATGCAAAGATGAGAAAAGAGGTTGAATAACCCCAAACTTTGACTTTGTTTACTTATCTGTGTCTGGTGATTAAGTGAGGCTGTTTGTGAAAAGCAAATAATGTTACAGGTAAGAGTTGAAGAGAAATGATGATAGAATCAATCGGATAATTTTGATGCCGTTTCGAAAATAGACTATATTATGGATTTTGCCCCCTCATGTGTAATTTATGGTTATTCAGTTACTTTGCACTCATTTCTTTCCATTCAGAATCTAATGAGGTTAAAAAAAACTCACAAATCCTTTCTCTGTGAAGACTATCCTATTCAAAACAACTACTTGTGTCTATCTTCTTTTAACTAGGTCCTAAGGCTATGCTTACATCTTTGTTTTAAATGAAGATGTTCAAAATGAAAATCAATGATTAAAAATCAGTCCCTTCAATTCTCAAAAAATGTCATTTTGTTTGACAACTCATAAAGATACTTGATGAAAATAATTGAGTTAATGTATGGTCAAAGATCTTGAAACTATTTTTGGGTTCCAGTATAATAATCTCCCAATTTACATAACATATGAAGCCACAAAAGCACTACTTGGATTGTCCTCATCTTCCTAGATCTTCCCTATTCTATCTCTTTTCTAATACCCTTGATAGTAAACATTCTTTTATACCTACCATGACCTTTAGTCTATGTTTATTTCAGCCAAAGAAAGCCACTACAATGACAAATATATACCATAACAAATTTTATATAATTTAAAACAGTAATGTTAATTTGAAAAAATGTATTCAGACACCATGCTCTACATTATATCCCAAGACTTATTGCTGGAATTTTGTACCTTGTGACCATCTTTACCCATTTTACCTACATTCATACATCCTCACCTAGAACAATTGCAAATTTTAATCTCTGTATCCATGACTGATTAGCTTTTTAAAAGTTATTTTTACATACATGTGAAATCATGCAAAATTTTCTCTTTGTCTTCTTATTTTACTTAACATAAACATAAACCTTCAAGACCCATCTGTGCATTTTTCAAATCACAAGATTGTCTCTTTTTTAGCTGAATAATATTCCAGCATGTGTGAGCGAATGGCCCCTCTTATTTATCTCTTTATTCATTAATGGATACTTAGGCTGTTTTTATGTCCAAGCAATTGTAAATAAAGCTATAATGACATGGGACACATAACTCTTTTTGAGGTAGTGATTATACACTACCCAGAGTATAATTGCTGGATCAAATTATAGTTATGGTAGTTTTATTTTTAATTTTTTTAGGACACTCCATACTGTTTTCTATAGTGGCCACACCAATATATCTATCCAACAGGATAGAAGGGTTGCATATCTTCACCAATGCTTGTAATTTCTAGCTTTTTAAAAAAGACTGCTACATGGGGATGAATTAGTGGTCCTCATTTCTCAGTTGTTTATGATAATGGGTAATTTTCAGGAACCTATTGGCCATTTTTATGTCTTCTTTTAAAAATGTTCTGTTCTGATTCACTGCTCAGTTTTTAACTGGAATTTCTTTTCTTTTGAGTTGTATGAGCCTCTTGTATATTTTAGATATTAATCCTTTATCAGATATATGATTTGAAAATAAGTCCTAACTTTGCTGATGACTTCTTTTGTATACAGACATACTTTGAATTGGTTCTACTTGCTTTCTTTTAAAAAATTTTTAATTTTTAGATTTGTACAATACATGATTGCATAATTGTTGATTCCCAAAGGATTACCCCACACCACCATGCTCCCTCTGGTCTCTTTCCCTCCTTTCTTTTTGTTGTTTGTCCATGTTTGTCTTTTTGTTGTTTGTCCTTTAGTCTTTTTTTTTTTTTTAATATCTTTTAATAATTGGCCATTCTGAGTGCCTTTGGCTTGTATCCATGCTTCTTGCTTCTTGGTGACTGTTCATTCTATTGTTTTCTTCCTCATTTTTCTGTTTCATCTCATTATGTTTCAGGTCTTTGGCTTTGGGGACCTGATTCCCAGACTTATGTTTTGGTAGAGCTGCTCCTCTATGGACACAGCTATTGGCTGATGGTAGGTCTCCAAGTCTTCTTTTTAGGAGCTTTGCTGTTAGGTCACTGCCATTTTTTTTTTGGAGACTAGGTATTGCTATTTTTGCCCATGGAACCAGAGGCTCACATTGCCCAAGGTACCACAGACTCAAGCAATCCCCAGCCTCAGCTTCCCAGGTAACTGGGATTACAGGCATATGCCACCATGCCCAGCTATATATTTTTGGAACTGGGTCTCACTATGTGCCCCAGGTGGGACACAGCGATTCCCCAGCCCCAGATGCTTCATAGGCTGAAGCTTACAATTTTCTTTTGTTTTTGTTGTTGTTGTAATTTTAAGTGTCAAATCCAAAAACCCATTGTCAATACTAGTATTACAGAGATGAGACACTGAGTTTCCTTCAGGAATTTTATGGTTTAATATCTTTTGTTTAAGTCTCTACTGCATTTTCAGCTAGATTTTTGTTTGTCATATAAGACTAGAGTACAGTTTCATTCTTTTTCATGTGGAAGTCAACATCTTTCAACGTCATTTATCAGAGGCCAAATCTTCATTGTATATTCTTGAGTCTTGTGTCATATTAATTGATCATATCTGTGTGGATTTATTTCTGGACTCTAATTTTTCCATAGATCCATTTTCAGTTGACTGACAGTGCCATACTATTTTGATTCTTATAGTTTTGTGATGTAGTTTGATACTAAGATGTATGATTCTTCTAGTTTTGTCCTTTATTATTATCTAGTTTTCATATGGAGTATGTTTGGCTCCATATAAATTTTAAGATTGTCTGTTCTGCTTCTGTGAAACTGACATTGGAATTTTGATAGTGATTGACTTCTTAAAGGAGGACAGAACCAACCTTTCCATATTCTTAGTGATTTTTAACAAAGATTTTAAAATAATATTTTCTTTTTCATGAGAAGGTAGCTTTGGAGTTTTATTTTCTTTAAGTAATAAATTTAAAAGTGTTTTCATCTATTACTTGTGATTTTCATGAAATGTCATTCTTGATATGCTTCCCAGAAAACAAAATATTTGTTTCTTCTGAAAATTTAAAAGATTTACAAAAACACACACACTAAATAGGCACTTTGAATATGTATTTGTCTTATGTTTCTGCATTCTTTCTTTCTGCCAGAACAATCTCCTTCAAATGTGAACTTATAAACTTCCTCACTCATTTTTTAGCATTCCTTGTAGCATTGTTCCTCAACAAGGAGCTTTTTTTAATATCAAATTCTGGAAGACCAGAAAATGAAGGCCCTTACCATGGACAGAGAGATTATGCAATGGGTAATAGAAGGGCTAGTTATAAGTATAAGCTAAAATCACACTATCTATTGGAAAAGAGTTATGAAATTTCTTTTATTTTTGTTATATGTATGTTGTGTATAATAACCTTTTCTGCTTCATTACACATTTGCTTATATGTAGTAGCATTTGATGTACTAATTAAATTTAAACATATTAGTTAAGCATATTAAGTAATTATAAAGTTAACACACTGTGTCGTTAAATTACAAAGTATCAATGAATAATGTGATTCATAAAGAGGGGTTTAAGAACTTTCTCCAAAGACTCAGACATGAACTTTGATGAGAAAGGATACTTTGTTTTGGGGACACTGTTGTGACTTTGCTTCATCTCAACCTTCCACAAATATCTTCCACAGGACTTGCTTCCTGCATCATTTAGGTTATAGTTGGCACACAGATTTGGGCAAGGTCTGGAAGGCAGCTGCCATATTGTTGTCTTCTGCAGGTAGGTGCAGGGCTCCGGGCATAGTGGCAACTCACACAAGCTCCTCCTGACCTGTCCACAAATCTTACTGCTGATTTTCAGTTCCTCCCCCTCCATCATAGCTCCACTCTCAGCTTCTCTTTGTCTTGGTACCAAAGACCATGCCTCATGCCTCTAACATGATGCAAGTGATGCCCACTTCTCCTGAGGGAACCTGCCCATGAGATTGAGGAGATGAGAAAGGAAAGTTGTAATTTGTCGCTATATAGCCAAAGCCAATGCACCTGGAACAGCTTAGCATAGATTCAGCTGCGAGTTCCAGCAATGGTGTGAAGTCTAAAGCTTATAATTATTCTCTTATTCTACATCACTCATGGTGGTTCTGCTTCTCTTATTATTTAACACAAAATGTCACAGAGCCTTAATTGGCACAAAGTCAAAGAAGAAATGATTTTTATGATAATTAACAATGAACAGATTCTGTTTTTTGATGTGAGCATAATTAATCACAAGTTAATGAAATTATTGTGGGGAATTTTTTTTAAACATTGGGCCAATAAGTATATGTTCTGTATGACTGATTCCAAATAAGAAAACCCATGACTGAGCAGGTATGAGGAGAAATATACTTTGAGCACACCTGTTTCCACATGACAAAGAAAGAGTTTTTACTTAGAATCCAATTCCCTGACCCAGATTACAGAAGAAACAGACACAGTCATGGCCATCACATGTCTGGGATGCACAAGTGTGATTTCAGTTTGGTTCCTAAGCAGGGTTTTTGCTCTTCGTGAGCACTGAGGCTTTTGTTAAGCTTCAGTTATTATCTCAAACACAGTGTGTTCAGTTAGAGTACAGAGATACATTGCAGAATCTTCCAGTTTTAAGGGTGCAATGGTGAGAAAGACAGATTTGTCTTTTTTCTGGAAATTTATAGAATAACATTCCTTTACTGCTACATTGCTTTCAGAAGAATACTGCCTAATAAGGAAAGTCATCTTGCCATCACGAAGTTGCTTGTACCAATAAATAAAGTAGTAACTCCAAGTTGTTTCATACTGACACTTCAGGGTAACTGTTGACCCCTCTTTCATGACTCTAGGTGACTGGTCTTGAATAACTTTGTTGACCATACTGGATGCTGTGAGGGAAAACAAGAAAACAGATTTGATGTCTAGACTAAAAAACTATAAGAATTAGACTAATTTTGTGCCCAAACTCAAACAACACTGAAGCTATTACATACTGTTATTCCCCAGTCCTCCTTTCCCCTCATCCATGTCAAGTACCATGTGCTTGGTGCTGTCCTTCATCCTCCCCACTCCCTTTCTGAACCACTGCCTACCAGAGCAGGTGAAGGCCACCAGGGCCCACAGCAGTTTGGGGATCGGCATGGGACTGTACTCCTCTGGACACGTGCATGCAGTTGTGCCTCCAGATGAGAGCTCATTGTATCTGAGAGTCTAGAATCCTTATCTGTAGTTCCTGGAGGTTGATGTTGCTCCCCACACAGGAAATGGGGTTTCTCATGGTGTATTGTCTATCTTATGCAAAGATGAAAAAGATGTTTGGTTCACACCAAACTTGGATGTTGTCTCCTTTAGTTTTCCTGATAACTTGGTGAAGCAATAGGTGAAGTGAAGCATGGAAAAAACAATTCTTATTTCAGGTTTGAGCAAGGGGAAATGAAGATGAATCAATGGCCATTCTTTAATAATATTTAGTTGAAAATTTGAGGGGATGATTTAAAATTAAAAAAAAAAAACCGAGTCAGTTTCCCATGCTTTTCTCCATATCCAAGGGTTTCCTTACAAATGTTATTGCAACTGACTAATAGCAAATCCAGGCTGTAAAGTCAATGCCCTAGAACAGCTTTACACAGAGTTCTCTGCCAGTGCCAGCATGAAATCTAAACCTTGCAATATTCTCTTATTCTGCATCGTTCATGGTGGTTCTGCTTCTCTGATTACTTGACAGAAAATGTCACAGGGCCTTAATTGACACAAAGCTAAAGAAGAAATTATTTTTATGACAATTACCAATGAATAGATTCTGGTTTTGATGGGAGCATCAAAGCCCAAGTTAATGAAATTATTGTGGGGTATTATTTTTTTAAACATTGGGCCAATAAGCACATGTTCTGTATGGCTGATTTCAAATAAAAACTCATGACTGAGCATGTATTAGAAGAAATGTACTTTGGGCACCTGTTTCCACATGACAAAGAAAGAGGTTTTACTTAGAATCCAATTTCCTGATCCAGATCACAGAAGAAACAGCCACAGTTATGGCCATTATCTTTCTGGGATGCACAAGTGTGATTTCAGCTTGGCTCCTGAGCGGGGCTCTTGTCCTTTGTGAGCTCTGAGGTTTTTGTTCAGCTTCTACTATCACCTCAAACACTGTGCTCTCCTGGAGAGCACAGAGATACTTAGCGGAATCTGTGAGTTGTAAGGGTGCAATGGTGAGGGAGATGGATTTCTCTGCTTGCTTGAACTTTATAAAATAGCGACCCTGTTCAGCATTGTTGCCAGAAGAGGAATGATGATAAACAAGGAAAGTGATCCTTCCATCAGGAAGCTGCTTATACCAAAAAATATAGTATGCACTCAAACTTGTTTCATATTGACACCTCAGGGTGACTGCTAACCCCTCCTGCATGGCTATACGTGGCTGGTCTTGTGTAACTTTCTGGGCCACACTGGATCCTGTGGGGAAAATCAGAAGAGATGATGCAGTCAATAAAATATAGTAAGACTTAGACTCTGTAAGAAAATAAACCACACTGAACCATTACATAATGTTATTCCCCAGTCCTCCTTCTCCCTCATCCATGTCAAGCATCATGTGCCTGGTTCTGTCCTTCATCCTCCTCACTCCCTTCCTGGACCCCTGCCTACCAGAGCAAGTGAAGGCCACCAGGGTCCACAGCAGGCTGGGAAGTGGCATGGGACTGTACTCCCCTGGACACATGTGTGCAGTTGTGCCTCCAGTTGAGAGCTCAGTGTCTCTGAGAGCCTGGAAGCCATATATGTAGTTCCTGGGGCTGATGCTGCTTCCCATGCAGGAAATAAGGTTTCTTATTTTGTATTCCACCTGGTCATGCAAAGATGAGAAAAGAGTTCACTCACTCCAGCTTGGGCTTTGTCTACTTGTAATTTCCTGGTAATTTACGGGGGCAGTAATTGAAAAGGGGTATGGAAAAAGCAAATAGTATGTACAAGTTTGAGTTGTAGAGCAAATGAGAGTTGAGTTATTTGACATATACTGGTAGTTTTAGTAAGATAAATTAAAAATAGAATATAGTACACGTTTTCTTCTCCCTGTATCCATTCAATCATCATTCATTGATGTTGTACTTATTTCTCCCTTTCCAGAATCCAGTGAAAAATTTTAAAATTGGAAGATCTCTAGCTTTCTCATGAAGAGAACTTTTCCCAGTATTGTTTATCAAGGAGGCTAAATAACCATTGTATATTCTTGAGTCTTATGTCATAAGTTAGTTGGACATACCCTGAACTCTTTTATATCCCAGTCATCTAATTTTCTATTTTATGCCAATATCATTCCATTCAAATTCCTATTGGTTTGTAATGTAGTTATAAATCAGGAAGTGTGATGTCTCCGGCTTAGTTTTTTTATTCTCAAGATTGTTTTTACTATGGATTACTTTAGTGTGAAACAAATTTTAGTTTCCCATTAAAATATTTCTATGAAAAGTACTTTTGGAATTTTGACATGAATTACAGTGGATCATTAGACTACTTTCAGCAGTGTGGACATTTAAATAATATTTTTAATGTAACTATAAATAGATTTTTTCTCTTTAATTTTATTTCTTTTTTCTTTCTTTTATACAACTCAATTTTGTATATTGGTTTTGTATGGTGCTACTTTTCTGAATATGTTTATTAGTTCTAATACAAACTTGACATCTTGTAGTTGATTTCCCATTGCTAAGCAATTTATTTCATTTTTTTTTCGCTCTGAGGCATGTGTGACTATATGTGTATGTGCATTGGTATGTACACATATATTGAAAAAGTATATTTTGTGGGCTGGAGGAGGAAGTCTCTAGTTTGAGCACTCTTTAATCTATAAGTATAGTAAAATTTTTTTAATGAAAATTTTATTAGCATATTTATGGCTTATGGAGTATATACCTATAACAATTAGAAATAAGTGTTCCTGAGTTTCTCTGGAACTCTTATTTCTAATTGTTATAGGTATATACTCCATAAGCCATAAATATGCTAATAAGGCTGAGTTTCTCTGGGACAGGGGAGGAGAATAAAAGAAAATACTCACTTCAAAAAAAAAAAAAAGAAATAAGGGTTCCAGTATCTATATACTGATTGAATTAAAAAGAAAAGTATTTGTTTGTTTGTTTATACTACTCTTCTTTAAAAATTTATTTTTTAAAATTTGTCAAGTAATTCTTGTCTGGGAAAGTATAAAAATTATCTGTCAGACAACTTTATCAATCAAAATGACAATAAACAGACATTTAGTTTGTTATGTTTTCTATGGGCTTCTATCCCTTTTTCCCTCTGCTCCTCCTTGTCTCTCCCATTAACCTTTATCATTAATCTCTTACTATCATCACTCATACTGGTTTTGCTTCTCTGACTGTATCTTAACTGACACAAATTCTATCAGAAGAGACTCAGGAAATGGTTTTCATGGTGATTCCAGATGACTAGACCCAGCTTATGATTTGAGCATATTCAAGTGCAACTGTCACTTGAAATGAGTGTCGGAAATTTTTTCCAATATTAAACAGCTACACACATGTTCTGGATTGTTGAGTTTACGTGAAAAAATCAAGGTTGAGAATATATTAGAAAAAAAGTTACTGTTTCTAAATGACAGAGGAGGAGGCTTTACTTAGAAGTCATTCCCTGACCTAGACCACAGAAGAAACAGTCACAGTCACTGCCATCACCTCTCTGGGACATGCCGTATTGTTTCAGCTTGGCTACTGAAACATGCTCTTTGCATGCTCTGGGAGTTTTGTTTAGCTTTTACTATGGCCTCAAGCACAGTGGTGACCGTATAACACAGAGATATTTTGCCGAATCTTCCAATTGTAAGGATACAATGTTGAGAAAGATAGATTTGTCTGCTTTCTGGGAGTTTATAGAACAGTGGTCCTCTACAATATTGTTTTCTGATGTATGCTGAGAAATAAGGAAAATGATCTTTTCATCAGGAAACTCCTTGTACCAATAAAGATAGAATGCACTCAGTTTTGCTTCATACTGACATTTCAAGCTAATTGGCATCCCCTATTCATGGTTATAATTTGCTGGTCTTGTGTAATATTCAATGCCACACTAGAGCCTGAAGCAAATAAAAAACAAACAAACCAGGGCTGATACAGTAAGTAAAATATAGCAAGAAGTAGACTAAGTTTGTACCCAGTGATGAACCACATTGAAACCATCACATGCTGCTGTTCCCCAGTCCCTCCTCTCTCATTCATGTCAAGTACCATGTGCCTGCTGCTGTCCTTTATCCTCCCCACCCCCAGTCTGGACGCCTGCCTACCAGAGCAGGTGAAGGTCACCAGTGCCCACAGCAGGCTGGAGAGTGGCATGGGGCCATGCTTCCCTGGATACATATGTGCAGTTGTGCCTCCAGCTGAAACATTAGTGTCTCTGAGAGCCTGGAAATCATATAATATATATATATATATATAATATGTATATAATATATATTATATGTATATAATATATATAATATATATGTAATATATATGTATATAATATATATAATATTATATATTATATAAATATATATAATATATATTTATATATACACAATGTGTGGGGACTGATATTCCTCCCCACCTAGGAAATAGGGTTTCTGTATAGCATGTCACCTGGTTGTGCAAAAAATGAGACAAGGGAAAGTTTACCCCCAGGGCTAGGTTAGGCAGGTAAATAGGAAATGTGGGGAAGAAAGATTAATGGAGGAATAATGAAGGGATACTGTTGGCTGCCAGTGCAAGGTATGAGAAATGAACTGAAAGAAGAGATTGCCCAGCCACAGGCAGGGGGGTCAAATGGAAGTATGAACCATGAGACAACTTTATTAACAAAAGAAAGGGGTATTTATAGGGACACAGAGTCGAGGGCCTGTTGAATTCCAAAGAAGACAAACAAACCTGAGAGACAATTAACATTCTAAAGCCTAAGAGTAATTGAGGAAGGGGGAGTGTAGCTTCGAAGGTGGTCATTGTCTTTGATTATGAAAGCTAGTGGTGCCAGTGTGGTCTCAGAAGGTCATTTCAGTAAATCAGTTCCAAGTTTTCTAGGGATGGTTAATGAGAGAGGTTTTCCTTATCTCGTCTGGAATGACCCTTCTGGTTCGCAAATGGCGCACAGCATGATACCAGAAAAAAAATTTCATAGAAGATTTTTTCCATGGTTACACATAGAGACACCTAGGGAAATCACACCTGGGGGCTGAAAAGGATGAGGCTTGCATGACCAGGCACAAGTTCCCAGGCAAACTTGAACAAAGAATATCCCTCCTCTGTGACTTCAGCCAGTCACTACTAATGTCTAATTAATTGTTCCTTTGAAAACAGTTAAATCACGATTCAGGGAAAGCCATTTTGGTTTCTTTTAGCTCTCTCTGGAAAACTTCCAGGAATTCTTGCTTTTCTATCTCCTTTTATTTCTGAATTGTTTATGTAAATTTTCCTTTTTCAAATTGCCTATGTCATTGTGGTACCTCTATGGCTTTGATAGACAAGAACCCAGCAAGAGAACATGCTGTGTTAAGATGAAAAAAGGGTTCTAGTGACCTCTAACTTTGGATTAACTATGAATTTTCTATATATTCTGTGTTTGAGTACATTTCCAGAAATATCCAATACAGACATTGTTTTAACAGTCTGTGTATTGACTTTGCACATTCTTAGCAGCAACTTTTCATCACACAAAAAATTAAAAGTTATACTTGCTTGTTCATGGAAAGCTAGTTTGAAAATGTTGTTTGCTATATTAAAACACCTTGGAAGTGGCTCCTTTCATGACTTTCATCAATTACTTCTGATGAAAATCAGTTATCAGTTTTTCTTGGATATTGGAAAGGCTACCCACCCCTTTAAAGCACACTTGAATATGGTTTTGTCCTCTACACCTGTAATAATTTTCCAAAACCACATGGGTAGACTTGCAAAATTCTGTATTCAGTCTTATAGCATTCCATGCTGCACTGTACTTTATTAAGGAGACTTTTTAATGTAAATGTCGGGTAGCACAGAGAATGGAGGTGCATGCTATGGGTGCATAGCTTATATTATACTTATAATGTGCATGCTTAGATTATACTAAGGGTTATGGAACCGGTGTTATAAAAATCAGATACAATCACATGACAATTTTCACAGATGGGAAATATATATACATATATATGTATGTATATATGTATATATGTGTGTGTTCCCCTCCTTGTGCATGTGAGCAATTGCATAAGACTTGTTAAAGTTAATCATATTTGTTATCTCACTTAATCATAAAGTCAATCTAATCAATTGCAAAGTATGATTCCTCAAGAAGAGGTAAGAACTTACCCATATTGGGCTAACGTTCATTCTCTCTTGAGGAGAGGGTTAACCTATTTTTGGTAGAGTGTGGTGGTAACTTTAATTGTCTTAACTTTCTGGAAATATAGTTCCTGAGTTTGTTTCTTTGTATTTTTTAGGTTAGAGTTAGCTACACAAAGATTTAGGCAAGATCTGTAAGGCAGCTGTGATGTAGCCACCATATTTCTGTCTTCTGCAAGTCCCTGCAGGTCTCCTAGCATGGTGGGAACTCACAGGAGTTGATTATGATCTGTCCACTCATCTTACATCTGACTCCCAGTCCCTCCATCTGACTCCCAGTCCCTCCACCTCCCCAGGTTTTCCCTCTCAGCTTCTTTCCTTCTTGGGTCCAGGTCTGTATCATGCAAGTATTACATACTTCCCCTGTAGGAACCCACCTCATGATATTGAGAAGTGAGAGTAGATAGTTATAATTTCACTGTGAGTCCAGCTATCCTCATAGGATCTACTATGAGAAGCAACAGCTCAGTATTCTACACTTTTGTCCACATCCCCAAAATCCAAACAGGTGTTCATCTAACTGATTTATGTACAGAAAATCTAAATCTAGACTTATAGCCAAAGCAAGCACAATAGCTATTCCTTGATTCTGTTACCATTTTGAATAATGGCATGAAATCTAATATGGAAATCACCTCCTATTCTATATCACTCACACTGGTTTTGCTTCTCTGGCTATATCTTAATCAATACAAAGCCTACCAGGAAAATCTATGAAAATGACTGTCATGATAGTTCCAGATGACTAGACCCAATCTGAAATGTGAGCATCTCCAAGTACAGCTGTCACTTGAAGTTTAGTAAGTTTTTCAACATAAGCAACTATACCCATGTTCTATATTGTTGACATTATGTGAAAAGGAAGACTGAGTGTATTAGAAAAAAGTTACTCTGGACACTTGTTTCTAAATGACATAGAAGGAGAATTTACTCAGAAGTCACCCCCGATCTAGACCACAAAAGAAGCAACCACAGTCACAGCCATCCCTGTCTGGGATGTGAAGGTGTGGTTTCAGTTTGGTCCTGGCAGAGCTCTTGCTCTTTGTGAGCTCTGGGGTTTTTGTTCAGCTTCTACTATTACCTCAAACACAGTGGATTCTCGGAGAGCACAGAGATACGTTCCTGAATCTCCCAGTTCTAAGGGATTAATGGTGAGAGAGATGGATTGTTCTGCTTTCTGGAAGTTTATAGAATAGCGACCTTTTACTACATTGCTGTTAGAAGAATACTGATTGATAATGTAAGTCATCTTTCCATCATGAAGCTGCTTATACCACAAAATATAGTAGTAACTAAAACTTGTTTCATATTGACACTTTAAGGTAACTCTCGACTCCTCTTTTGCATCTGTAGCTGGCTGGTCTTGAATAACATTCTGGGCCACACTGGAGCCTGTAGAAAAAGTCAGAAACCAAAGCAGATGTAGCAAATAAAATATAGTAAGAATTAGACAAATATCATACCCCAAAATAAATCACACTAAAACCATCCTATTTTGCTGTTCCCTAGTCTTTCATCCTCCCCACTCCTGCATGAACCCCTGCCCACCAGAGCAAGTGAAGACCACCAGGGCCCACAGCAACCTGGGAAGTGGCATGGGACTGTACTCTCCTGGAAACGTGTATGCAGCTGTACCTCCAGCTCGAACTCAGTGTCTTTGAGAGTAGAAGTCGTATATGTAGTTCCTGGAGCTGATGCTGCTGCCCACACAGGAAACAAGGTTTTTATGTTGTTTTGCCCTCCTAGTTATAAAAAGATGAGAAAAGAGTTCATTCACCCCCAGTTGTACTTTGTTTACTTACTTTTAGTATAATTAAATGGGGCAGCAGGTGAAAAGGGATATAGAAAAAGCAAATATGATTTCAGGTTTTTAATAAGGGGAAATTAAAATTGAATCCATGACATGTATTTGTTAGTGAAATTTGGGACCCTTCAAAAACAAATGTACTATGGATTTTACCCTCAAACCTATTTAATGATCATTCATTTTGCTTGTACTATTTTTCCCCAAGCAGTATATAAAACAATTTTAAGTCATTATGTGTGATTTTATCAATGAAAGCTATCCTATTTAAAATAATTATTGTATTTCTTTCTTCTCTTTACTAGGTCCTAGGGCTCTGATTCAGTTTTACAACAAGCAAAGCTGTTTCAAAATCAAAATCAAAACTGAAGCATACAGGAAGGGAGAAGGAAGAAGGGAAGAAGAGTTCATGGGTAGGAAAAGCACAAGCAAATAAGGTGAAAGCTATGGGTAACATGTGGTGGGAGAAATTTGGGGTACACACAGTGTAAGGAAAGTATATATAATCAATTAAAAAATCAAAATCAATTGATAAATGATCAGTCCTTTTTATCCTCAAAAGCTTTTGTTACATGCTTATGTAATTTTAACCATAGTAAAATATAATTATTGAAATCTAACCCTCAATTTTGTTTATCTTTCTGAGGAGGGAATGGTCAGTATGTCTATGCACTCACTACTACACAAGCAGATTGCACTTGATAGGTTATGTGTCTTACAATGACCTGATGTCATACTGTCTATCCCATTGAGTAAAAAGTGTCATTCTCACTTGCTAAATTTTGTGACTGGTTCTCTTTTTAATTTCTAAAGGAAAATCCCGATAAACATGCTGATATCTCCATGGCACTGTGTTGTCTATGGTGCACTCTTACAGAATGTGATGTCTGTAGGTTATCCCACTCAGTACATGTCAATTACACAGAGCTGTAGTTGCTATGTAACTGTGCACCTTCCATCTGGTTTCATTGTTTCAGTGGATGAATTAATGCAGAAGGACCAAAAGGCAAGCAGACAACTGTAAAAACAAAGTACATACAGGTTTCTGAAACATGATGATTCCCTGCAGCAGGTCATGGTAGCTCATGGCTGGACTATTCCACTTCACCTCCACTTAAATACACACTTGAATATCATTTTGTCTACCATGCCTGCAATAACTTTCCAAGCATTCATGGGTAGACTTGCAGAATTCCTTTTGCAGTCTTATAGCATTCCATGCAGCATTGCACCTGAATATGAAGGCTGTTTTATGTAAAAGTTGCACAAAGAATGGTGGTACATGCTATGGGTACATGATATGGGTATTAGATTGTACTGAGGCTTATGGAACAGGTGTTACAAAAATCAGATACAAACACATCATAATTTTCAGAGATAGGAAACATATATGTGTGTGTGTATAATTTTCCCTCCTTTAGCCATATGCATGTAAGCAGTTGCTTAAGACTTGCTAATTAAGGTTAATCATAAAGTCAACACAATCAATTACAAAGTATGACTCTGCAAAAAGAGGTTAGAATTTTACCCACTTTAGATTAAATAAAGTTCATTCTCTTTTGAGGAAGAGTTACCCTGTTTTTGGTAGGGTATGGTGGTAATTTAGTACTGTCTTAACTTTCCAGAATTATAGTTCCCAGAATTTGTTTCCTTGTATTTTTTTTTAGATTAGAGTTGGCTACATAGAGATTTGGGAAAGATCTGGAAGTCAGTGGTGAGGCAGCTGTCATATTTCTGTCTTCGGTAAGTTGGTGCAGGGCTCCTGGCATGGTAGAAACTCACACAAGTTGCTCCTGATCTACCAGCACATCTTACTGCTGATATATAGCTCCTCCCTTCTACCAGAAAGTAACCTGTCCCATGAGGTTGAGAAGTGAGAGTAGAGAGTTATAATTTCGCTGTGGGTCCCACTATCCTCATGAAATGTACTGTGAGAAGCAACAGCCCAGTTTTCCACATTGTTGTCCACATACCAAGATTTCATACAAGTGTTACTCGTAACTGATTGATGTAAAGCAAATCCAGACTCATAGCCAATGCAAACAGAATAGTTTTCCCTATATTTTGTTACCATTTTGAACAATGGCATGATTACTAATTTGGAAATCATCTCTTACACTATATCACTCACACTGGCTTTAGTTCTCTGGCTATATCTTAATCAGCATACAGCCTACCAGGGAAATCTATGAAAATGACTGTCATGGTGGTTCCAGATGAATAAACCCAATCTGAATTGTGAGCATCTTTAAGTGAAGCTGTCACTTGAAACCATTATTAAGTTTTTTGACATAGGCAACTATACACATGTTCTATATTGTTGACATGTGAAAAGGAAGACAGGGATAGTAGATAAAAGTTATTTTGTATACCTGTTTCTAAATGACATAGGAGGAGGTTTTACTCAGAAGCCACCCCCAATCTAGATCACAGAAGAAGAAACAGCTACAGTCACAGTCATTCCCTGTCCTGGATGTGCAGGTGTGGTTTTGGATTAACTCCTGAGCAGAACTGTCACTCTTCGTGAGTTCTGGGGTTTTGGTTCAGCACTTACTGTCACCTCAAACACCGTGGATTCTATGAGTGTACGGAAAT
>PVHY01023278.1:0-21216 GCA_004024945.1 Uropsilus gracilis
CTTGAAAACAAAAAGCTAAACTCTGAACAAACAAAAGGATAAGAACTAACACAATGACAATAGAACTAAAGCATACAGCTAAGGAAGAGGAGGGAGGGAGGGGAAAATGAAGGGAGGGATGAGCACAGGCTATCAAGATGACGGTTCAGGGTGACATGGTAGTGGGAGAACCTTGGAGTAACACAACGATGTGAAAAATATATACATGTGTAATAAGAAAAAAAAAAACACCCTAAACTCCAACTCTGACGTGCCAAACGTGCAGGCGGTTGTAACCGCTCGCTCTCTGCTCCATCTGCTGCCTTCTGACTTCCCAGCCTTTCTCTGAAGACACCATAAAAGGAGAAATCAGAGCCGAAAGAACCTCACAGCAGGGTAGATCAGCGTATTAATTTATAACAGTCCACATTCTCTAGGCATGACCTCACGGCCTGATTCTAGGCTCCACGCGTGAGTGTAAACTAGGACAGTATGAAGCTCCCTCAGATCCAAGGGCCACAGATGCAGAGAAATTCGGTTACTTGCAACACATGAGCAAATTGTGCTTTCAGATTCTCCAGCATGACTGCAGAGAAGGCAGAAAGAAGGTCTGAGCAGGAGGGCTGAACTCGCCCCAGGGGCTCCTCCCTTTCCCAGGTAGACCAGCATCCCATCCAAAGGATTGACTCTGGGTGCTTAGCTAATGAAGGAAACACTGGGATCTAAAGCTCAGGCTACTATTCTTCAGATTTGAAACCATGCTTTAAACCCCGTTCTTAGGGCAATAAGGTGAGAGTATTTATGGGGCTGAGGGTAGGTAGGCAGTTTAATAATAGCAACGTGCCGCTGGTGTCCTAGAGCCAGAGCTCTGTCTAATCTTCATGACCCTTCCAGGTGGTTATTGCCACCACCAATTTATTTATACAGGGAGGGGGCTGAGGCTGTGCTTGAGAAACTCCACCACAATCAATTAGTAAATGAGAATCCTCATTGGAACTCAGTTTGACCTCCCAATGGGCCATGCTACCTACAAGATGCTGCATTCAGGGCCTCTGTTCTTAACCTGCTGGGCTTCCAGGATGTTTCCAGGTGTCTCAGCTTTCTCCCAGGCCCAGCCAAAGCAGCCGCAGGTGTCTCCTGGTGCACACAGGGCTTTATCCCCCAGCCTAGCCTGAGGCCTCACTTGCTTAGGGCCCAGGTGCCTGGGGAGCTTGCTAAGGCTTTGCTGAGTAAATGGGCTGCTCTGGCAGGTTGTCCAAGATCCCTCAAACCCTAACCCTGGCTGGGAAGCCTTTTAGCAGGTCAGACCAGCTTATCCAGTTCTAATTTAGTACCACTTTTTACATGTTAACTAGTTGATTCTTGTAGGGCTTAGCTCATTAGGCAAGAATTTGTGGTTTTTTTTTTCCCCTGGGGCAACACACACACACACACACACACACACACACACACACACACACACAGTGAGTAATGGGGCCAAGTTCTCCAGGGGCAGGTTTCCTCTCAGCTACCTTGACTCAGTCTGTTCCTTACTCCAAGAGCACCCTGGGTCACATGGCCTGGCTCTATTTGGGTCTACCGAAATGCTAAAGCAGTTGCTGAATCTCCAGGTCTTCACACTTGGGCCACTGTTCATTCCCCCTCTAGTCTGGTGACTGTCATTAAGACCTCTAGTCTGGTGACTGTCACTAAGACCAACCAGAGTTTTCTTGGGTTAGAGACAGCCGCTTTGCCATTTAAATAGTTCTCTGGGGTGGAACTGGAGAAGTTATTCAGCACTGTACCCAGTGGAGCCACGTCTGAACCCATGATGTCCCAGTTGAGACCAGGATCAGGATGGTGAACATGGCCCTTTTCCCTCCACCTCCTGCCTCTCCACTCTACAGGCACCTATGTGAGCCTGCAGTGATTCCAAGGTCTGGAAAAGCTGGGCAGATAGAAGAAAGAGGTCCTCGGGCAGATGGTGCCCTTGCAAATATCACCTTTTCTCCCCTGAGACATAAGCTAACTGTGACCAAAGTCACCAGCTGACCTTAATAAACAGCATTTTCCCCCTGAAGAAAGTGTGAAAGTTTTACTCATTTTTGCAAGTTTCTGTATCATTCTTAGAATTGCTTCTGCTTGCTACAGAAAAATTAGATCAGGGTCAAATTCATTATATCCAAATTATCAGAAAGAAGAAGTAAGTTATGAATTGAAAAAAAATATTTTTGAGGAACGGAAATCAGTAATTGTTAGATTTTGAGTTTGAAAGCACCTTAAGGAAATTTAATATTTCATGCTTTATAAAAAGTCAAATTCAGTGAGAGTCATTTCTTGGTACATGTGCTTCTTTAGAACAAACTGAGAGCAAGTGAAAAGTGAAATATAATTAGTGACAGTGATGACACCACCTGTTCCAAATTATTGATCTTCAATAATCATAGCCAAATGATCACTTTTTTCCTTACCTGTTAAAACAACACAGTATAAGCTTGTTTTATATAAATATATATTTCAAATCTTGTTAATTAAAAAAATAAATATTCCAGTTAACTTGAACTTGAATTTCTCTTATGTTTCAATGGGAAGTCAACTTCAAGTTTAACAAAATATAGCAAACTTGATATATGGATTAGATACTGCTACTGCCCAGGGATCATTTAGACCTTCACCACTCAGACCAAGGCTGTAACATTTATTTTTCATATTAAAAGTTGGGAAAACAATCTCCCTTAACTGCTTAACTGATTAAATAAGTTCTAAAAACTAGAAGCTATCACTTTTTTCCTTTCATGGATTTCAATGGAAAGGCCACCCCCTAAGGTGATCTCTCCCCCATTGAAGAATTTCCATTATTAATTCTAATATGTTGTGCTCCAGTCCCTCATATTTGACCTTCTATATCATTCTTTCTCAACCCAACCCATGCCCTTCTAGAAAGAGAATAGTCTCAAGCGGGAAGCAACCCCCAGCATCTGTTTGGAGTTTTGATTGATTTTGTGGGTTTATTTTACACATCCTAATTCTGCAGGAAACTCCCTGCAGATGTGGAGAAGCCCTCAATCCCTGACCTCTTGTTAAACGACAAACATCCAGAAACCAGAAACATAACTGGGAAGATAAACAGCTGTGTAGGTCTCAGCTGCTTTCCAGAACGAGAGCCTCTTCAAAACTGAGCCTTGTGTTTATTTCACTAAGGGGGCTAGGCCTGGAAGTTCCTTTATTTGGTGATGGTAAAGCATGGCACACATACCTTCCCAACCCTCTCCCAAACCATGGCAGACATCACTAATCAAACACCACATACTTGTCCTCTAAACCTGAAATCAGTCCCAGAATTCTTCTGGAAAAGAGGCCTAGCTAGGCTCCATGGCACCAGATTAAATCTATCACCCTGGGAATCTAGATTCTAAGGGATAACAAAAAGTTCTCTTGCAAGGGGTAGGAGGTTTATGGCAAAGGGAGTATTTGGTTCAAGTCCTACACCAGGCAGAAAGTTCTGCTTTGTTGAAGTACGAGCTTTGGACCTAGTAACACTGACTTAAGCTTTTGCTTAAGTCACGTTAAAAGAAGATACTATTGCTGCTGCTGCTGTTGCTGCTGGTACGTGCTTGTGCTGGCTGAACGTGAGTTGTGGGTTCAGTGCTGCTTGCAGTACCTCATATGTACTGTCTCGTTTAATTAAGAAAAGTTGACTCTGATGCTAACATGACCTGGGATCCAAGATTCATTTCTCAGATCCAGCATGCTTCACAGATGAGCGTAGCAAAAGTCATACAGGACAGCTGCATGCCAAGAGTGTGCTCTCCCTCCCAGGCCTTGGGCTCCATTAATTCTGCTCAGGAAGGAGGGTCTTTCTAAAATGTAGTGCAGCCCTGGCCCATCTGCTGCAGTCTGTCATTTAGCCACATTCTCTTTCTGAATAGACAGCTTCAAAAAACAGCCTACTTTCTAACAGATCCTGTCTTTGGTCCAGATGAAATGCACAGCTTCTATGAAGAACATATATTTTCCCTCCTCCACTTACCAGATCTACCCACATTTTGGCAAGTGCTAAGGGTCACAAATCTATGGAGCAACATGTCCTGATGATGCCAAGCACTTAGTTTCAGAGACCTGGTAAGAGGAATGTTTTCATATTTCTTCAGTTTGGGTTGGACTCCACTTGGCTGAGTCACTCACAGTGATGGGCATTGGATCAGAGTCTTCGCCAAGGCCAACCTGGTATTATTCTGTCCTTGGGAATCCTCATGGGCCCTAGGTCAGTGTCTTGCACACACTGCCCCCAGAACTGGGGAGTGAAAAAATAATAATAATGATGATGAAAATGATAGTAGAAGTGAGAGCTACCAATTTCACTTAATGTTTAATAAGCACCCAGGAGACATGCTAAATGTTTCACACACACCCTGCTTATTCCCCAAAGGTTTCTATGGCCCATTCGTTTAGGAAGGTGGCTGATCAGTTCTTGGAGACAGGATTCTGGAGGAATCATATCTTAGTTATCATATCTATCTTAGTCAAAGATAGGATTTCTAAAAAGTCTTTTAACTATTTTTCCATTTACAAGAAGGACGAATTCTCCCTTTTTTTAATGTTATATGCCATGAAGAAAAATGATCCCCGCAAATCCACTTTGAAGTATTTTGTGGAAAAGACCTACGTCCTCAGTTGATGGCTGTTCTGGTTGTTGATCTACTACTCTGGCTTCCTGTTTGCTGGATGTGTCTTATCACACGGGCTCTCATACTGTGAAGTCTAAATCTTGAAAAGCTGTTCTTCAAATACTTTTATCAGCTAAACTTGCCATCAGAGCAGCAGGCTGAAAGGTTGCAGGTTTCCTGAGGGCAGAGGTGGTGTCTTACTCATTTCTGAGTTCCACATATTTGGCATCAAAGAAATGGGTAAGAAATGCTAGTGAAGGAGAAAGACCACAGGGTAGAGGAAATAAAGAAGGATGAGGTCACAAACTTCTGCCGAATTACTTTGTCAGCTGATGTCCACACCTTCCCAACAACCCTATACTGAGTCCTGTGAACGAGAACAGTTCTTATCTGCTGGGTACTACCTGAAAAATCACATCAGGAGTTTGAGGTCAATGTTCTCTCTATTGAGAGCGAAATAGCTTCAAATGAGACTTCAAATATGACTGTGTTCTCAATGAAGCCACAACCCTTGTAGCCTCGGTCTGGCTGTTTCCTGGGAAAATAGAAATGTCCACACCGCTGCCATGGGAATGCCCTTGAACATCATTGCCCTCTGTACTGTACCAGTTGCCAGTCTCTCAAGTCCCCACTTTTCCTGTCCAAATTTGTAGATGCCAGAATGACAAGGCTCCCGGCCAAGTGAAAACAGAGGCTTAGCCTAATTAAAGCAGTTAAGGGTGAGAAAGCTAAATTTTAAGAGGCCCACATACCAGTGCTGGGAAATGGAAATAGGCAGCTGTTTGGAATTTGGACAAATGATTCTCTGCTTCCATGACACATTGAAGACTGGCCACAAAGATTTGGGGTTGGCAGGACCCAACTCCACAGAACACGAGTCTGATGTGAAAGCTTGCTGGGTTTTGAGGGGGCTTCTTGGCACCCCTCAGCCTGAAGATTCCAAAGGAAGGAGGCCTGAGTCCATGGGTTGAGCTGCTGTGGCTTGTGGGACAAGGGCTGCTTCAGGGAGAAAGTGTGGTACACTGTGCTCTCTTCCCCATCACCCTTGCAGTCGGCAAAAAGCAAAGATGTCCTCACGCAAGCATCCCAGTTTTGCCAAAGGAGCAACGGCTGGGGATTCCTAGAAGGAACAATTCAGACAGAATCTGGGGAAGTCAGACTGGACCCCAAGCTAAGAGTCAGCAGTAGACTGATTCATTGTTCAAACACTTTGGCAGCCTTCTGAATGCCAGGCAGGATTCTGGGGGTCGATTACATTGTGTGGACAAAATAAAGACAGACACAGCTGCCACCAGGGAGAAGGAAGCTCCCCACATGGTCCCCGTGACAGTCAGTGGGTCATGGAATGTTCATGTCCCCAAACCTGAACTAGCATTCCAATCTCAGGCCTGCTGTATTCTCACTGTGACCTCAGGCCCTCAACTTCCCAGGTTTGTGAGGAGGATTAAACGAAGGCAGTAATTTGAAGGATGCTGTCAAGTAATTTTCAGGGCCCCTTCTCCCCTAAGGGTTCTTGATTCCAAGCCTGACTCTCAATTCAATCTTCCTGCCACAGTCTACAACCAACATTTGCCTTACAGAGAGCTATGCACACACACACACACACACACACACACACACACACAGCATTCCCAAAACAAGACCACTGTTCTTCACATATTTAACCTTTTGCTTTCACAGAAACCCCTCAGGGCAGGTATGGGTGACCCCCATGAGCATGAATGTCCTTTGCAGTCTTTTGTAACAACAGGGATATGACTGAACAAGGGTGCAAGACTGCATCGTGAATGCTGAGACTGAGTGCCAGGGCCAGTGGCTCAGCCCAGCAGGGGTCCCGCGGCAAACCAGTTCTCAAGAGAATCAGGACTTTGACTTCAGGGTTCCCCACCATGCCTTTGATGAAGGGTCCTGAGAAATTTAGGACCCTTTCCCCCAATTTCCCCTCCCTCTCTTCTTCAGACTTGCACTGAGGTCTGACCCTTCTCCTAGCCTACCCGCTCCCCCTAATAAAATACTCATGCACATTCAATCCTGTCTTCTTGTCTGCTTCTTGAAAGGTGCTGGCAAACAGAAATTCAGTATCTCTGCGTGACAGGTGGGGAGGGTGAAGTGCCAAGGACAGACAAGTACCCTAAGGCTACTGAGGAGATGAGAAAAAAAAGCTCTGAGTCCATACCAGCTGTTTGCAAATGGCCCAGATGCTGCCCTTCCACAGATAACTCCAGAAATGAACCCCAGGTGTTTTCTATGAAGTTGGACACCCTTTCCCAGGTCCCACAACTGATGAGTGGTGGGCCAAGACCAAAGCCTAGGTGTTCAGTCCCTAAGTCTGGGATGCCTCTTCTCCAACCCACCTGCTCCTGCATCAGAGCTATCACAGGTAAAGCGAGCCTCCATCCCTCTCCCCTCATCCAGAGGTGCCTAGGGAGCCCCAGCAGGTTTTTGCCACAGCAGGTTTTTGCATTTAGTAAGCGTGTTTAAAGGACATCATTTTATAAAAGTTAATCTGCTCTGAATCAGGCCAGCTGAGACTGATAATGCCACATCTCCCCAAGTGCAGAATTCAGATGCAAAGCCACATTTGTTGCCAGTGATCCAGCTGCCTGAAGCCTGTCTCTGATGAAATGAACTTTCTCGGCCTGCCCCACTGGGGGGGTTTCGTGCTCTTTCCCCTGTGCCAAGAGTTGCTTAGGAAGGGCAGCACTACCTCTGGCCAAACACATACCTCCTTTTTACACCGAGGTGAGTGGGGGAGACACCCAAACACCAACTCAGGAAAACCAATCAACACCATCTAAATGACTGTAGCAGAAAACTGGATGGGGAGACAAACAGCTTTGCCGGCCAAAGGCCGCTGTGAGGCATGCAGGAGAAATGAGCTCAACTTTCTGTCTATACCTCAAGAGACACACAGGTGGGAGAGCAAATTAGCACCATCTTCCTACTCACCAGCCAAGGCCGGATTGCACCGACACCCCATCAACTGGCTAGTAAGTGTCTGTGATGTTCAGACCTCAGATGTGTCAACCAATGATGTCTGCTTTCTTTTAAGTTACTCACCAAACTAGCCTCTCTTCTTCTTGGCAGCCAATAAAGCAATGAACCAGTGACAGCCACAGCAGAGACAAGGAGAGAAAGTGAGAAAATGTGAGTAGGTTGACAAAACAGTATTTTAAGTTGCATGGGGCACAGTGCAGGGTTTTGTTTTCAACTGGGTCCTGGAAGAACTGACTGGGCAGGCAGGAAGAGGTTAACAGTTATTGAAGGTTTTACTGAGTACCAGGTACTGTGCTAATTGGTTTACATGCATGATGTCATCCAGTCCTCACAGTGATTCTGGGCAGCTGACTCTGTTATTATTTCCATTTTACAGAAGAAGAAACTGAAGTTCAGAGTGTGGAAGCCACTTTCTCAAGACCTCCCAACAACAGATGGAGCCTGGATCTTATCAGGTCACTCTAACTTTATAGCTTATTCTACTGACCACCGTGAGAACTTTTGGCCACAACAATGCATGAGTCCCTGTGTTTACTGAATACTGAATGGGTGCTGGGAGTTTTAAGTACATGACCCCATGTAATTCTTATAATAATCTTACAAAGTATGAGTCATACCCATTTCTGAGAGGAGGGAACTGAGACTCAGCACAAAGAAAGTAATCAAGATCACACAGTTGAGGAAAAGGGACATGATCAAATGGAAGCCAAGTCTAAGGGACTATATATGCTCTGAGTCTTCCTCATGGGTATGCCTAGGGCCAGAGCCGTCATTCTCTATGTGGCCTGAGGGGTACAGCAATATTCAGTAGAGGTGCTACTGAATACTGAGCTCTTTTACAATACATTCCCCAAACCAAGCACTTTGCACAATCACCTCATTGTAAGCATTACCACAGTCCATTAGCTAAGTGACATTACCTCCATTTCACAATCCAAGGCGCAGAAAGTGAGGCCCACACATGTAACCTGAGCAGAGCTGGAGCGCTAACTCAGGTCCGCCATATTGCCTGCCAACATGGTGTCTCACAGGAGATGACATCAACTCAATTTTTACCTTTCTTCACTCAGTTAAAATATGCTTTTTGACTGAAGATTCCTTTCAGGCAAATTGTTCAGGAGGCAGCAAGGGATGTTTCCGGGTTTCATCCTGAACAGGAAATTCCAAAAAGAATCTCTAGAAGTTATGGACAGTCTGGGTCATCCAGAGGCCTGGTCACCTTTTTTCCCCCCTCTCCCAAGCTGAAGCCTCCCACAATTGGTTGCAGACTTCCCAAGAAATAGCTCTGGCCTCTCAACTCAGAGAGAGGCCAGCAGAGGCCTGCACTCACACTCTGCCCAGCCCACTCCCTGTCGCCAGGCAGCCAGTTCCTTGTTTTTCCTCCCATAATGATGAATACAACCTGTCAGAAAAGTTGGGAATATTTTTAGCTCCTAACTGATTTTATCTAAATTTAACTTTAAGTCACGGTAATAACAGCGTTGCGCCCGGAGGGCAGCCAACGTTTTCATGGAGACACATCATAACGGAGTCTTGGTATTTCTTAGATGCCCTGGCTGTGCCTCCAGCTAAAATAAGGCAAACACCTTTTCAGGAAAAAGCTACTGACCTTGTAGGACTATAATACTTGGATGGCACAGCTTGAAAGAACAGTAGAGGTTAATTTCAACCCCCTTCATTTTACAGATGAGGAAACTGAGACCCCATGAGCCTATGTGACTAGAATCTTAAGGCTGAGTTATATTTTTTCCATGACACTGAATTACCTCTTAGAGACACAGTGAATGAATCAGAGGTGACATCTGTGGAGCCTCATAATTTCTTATTTTATAAATCATAAAATTTCTGCACCATACTCTCTGCACCATGGAGCTAATGTGTGTTGAGCCCTGCTCTCCGGGAAGCAGCAGCAACCATCTGTCTCAGCATTTTCAATAAGCCTGTGGAAAGTAGACTGACTTTGAGATTCAGAGTTTTCTAAAGTTTCAACCAAAAAGTGCTAGTGTGGGAAATAGTTCTCCCTGTCAGTACATTGGTCCTGAATAGCAGGGGATTATCACTACTTTAGTCACTGTTTCATCTCTAGAGCCTGGAATGGCTCATAGAAGCCAAGTGATGACTACTTATTAAATGTCATACTGAAAAAATGAACAAATAAAGAGAGTCTTTAGGCCTGGACTGGCTGTTAGAAGGCTGAGGAGAGCAAGGCAACAGCAAACTTAAGTGAAACGATCTTACGCTGACTTAGCTGCCCTTCTTCCACCAGAGTATACAGCAAGTTATGTCTTAGAAAATGTTTACATGGTCATGTCTTAGAAAATGTTTACATGGTCTTAAACAAAAGGCATCCGCATGACTGCTCTCATTCATACACAGGGTGAGATTGTATGACTGAAGATTGAATTAAAAAGGAAAAGAAACAGAAGAGCTACAAAGACAACAAAAAGCTCACCAATAACACCACCACCATTATCAACACCTACCAGCTATTGGGCATGTGCTCTGAATGTGACCTTGACAGTAACCCCCTAACACAAATGCACCCCCTGGGTCCACAATCATCCTGTTTGGCACATAACATTTAGTATCTCCACTTTGTGGATGAGGAAACTGAGGCTTGAAGTTAAATCACTTGCCCTAGTACATGTCAATGTCACGGTGGAGTTGAAGCTGCACTCCTGCTGCTCCCACGCCATCCGCTTCCTGCTATACCCAGTTGACTGAACTCTACCCCTGGCAGCTTTGCAGACAAGTTTCATGAAATTATTAAGCAGATGTTCTTGCTCTACAGAATGCAACATTTATTACCAAGGCGGAAACTGTTAAAGGATTTGCCATAACTTATTTTACATGCATATCATTAGACTTACTCAGGGGCAAGAAAGAAAAAAAGTTCCCAGTAGAAATCTTTCTTTCTTTCTGGCTTTGATGCCATCATAAATCCATAGTGTCCCCCTGGACAAACTACCCAGATTCCTGAAGATGTTTTTGTTTAATTAATGTCAGACTCAGAAGTCAAATGGGTTCTAATTTAGCATTTCCTCTGACTGCTTTCTCATCTGAACTTGGCATTTCAAGCACTGAGCTTCAGTTGCAGGTTGGGAATAAAAATCCCCATGCAGTTATATTGCTAGTCCATTGTACAGTTATGGAGATCAGAGTTTGCTAGACTCACGTTCCTGTCACTGCATTCCAAGGAGGACTAGCGCTGGAAGAGGTTCCAACTTTGAACCTTCTGAGACCATTCTAAGAATCTCTCTGGGTATTCAAGTTCTCTGCCTCTGGTTCATCCTCATATTTGTCTCCTGCCTTCCAAGAGATGTGAGTTCTACACATATAAAACTGGTTTTTCAGTTATCTTTCCATCCCCAGTGCCAGACTTCATGCTGGCTGGCACCAGGTATATACTCAAGAGCTATTGAACTGAGGATTGAAGAGGAAACCCATGCTTCTGAACTCTGAGAGAATGGAGGATATCAGAGCAGAGGTTACAGGAAAGAATTGATTCCTATGATGACAGAAATGATTCTTGTGCATTATGATGATGATGAGTGTGCTGCAATATTGTGTAAAACCTGGAAATAATCCACATTTTTAGATGTGAGGGGTGATTATATAAATTATTATGCACTCATATAATGAACTCATAAAACTCATAAAGTATTGCTATACTGCATGCATCAGGGGGGGCAAACATTTTTTCTTGGGTGGTAAAAACAAATCTTAGTTATTATAGTTATTTTCATCCAGAGGATGACTTTATAAACACTAGTGTATAGCAGGTTTGTGAGGTTAAAATTTCATGGTGCTATTAAAAGGATATCCTTAGGAGTATAATAATAAAAACAAGACTGAGAGACAATGCTCTTGTAGAATCAGGGGTCTCTGTTAAGGATGAGTCCTAAGGAGAAATACAGGGTACAGTAGCCAGGAGGCTGTTAGGAAGAATGCAAGTAGACAAAACCAATACACAAGCACAGGTAACACATGGTAGATTTCCTATCACTGGAAAAAGAAAAACCCAGGAATTTTACCAGTATTCTTTGAGTAGTGGGGTTATAGATGATTTTTATTTTCTTCTTGCATATTTGCATTTTCTAAAGTTCCTCTCATACATACATTCCTCCCAGGACAAAGGACTCTGTGCCTGTACTTTTACGAGCTAGATTATTGTGTTTAGCTTAGACACAAATTGTGTCAGACTAAAGGGAGCAGCTTCTACACTGGCAACCCTTGAGTTTTGCTGCTTTGGCAGTCTTTAGAGACTACCAACCTGTTTCTCTGAATGCCTTTGGATATTCATTTGACTTAACTGGGAGTATGTGTTCCAGCAGTCAACATTTCAGCTCAAGGTGACCTTCGGGGAACCCAAGTCAAAGAATTCTTGTAAGACAATGTTTATCTTACATTTTCAGTCTTTGCATTTAGGAACAACTCATCACATATCAATAGACAACTCAAACATTTGTGCTTTTAGAATTCTACTGATACCACGAGAAACAGATATGGCTGCAAAATTTGAAATAGGAGGAAATCACAATACTTCAACAAGTTAATATAGTAATCTGGGTTGTTCCTAGGACCAATGCCTTATTTTTTTCTGACCCATTTTTCTGGATGATGTTAATAACCAAACATGCTCCAGAAAGGGCAGAGTTTACTCACTAGCTTGCCTACAATCACAGTGCCCTGTCTCTTATTTGATGGAAATCTGCTTTTCCAGCAGTGAGGCATTAGTAGTAAAATAGACAGAGGCTGGGGACATTTCCTCAGAGTTCCTAGAAAATCATCAGCAGGCAGAATCCATAACACAGCAAGCAAGTTTTTAAAAACCACTCTCTAGTACATTTAGAGTATTCCAAGCTTGATTTCAATTAACTTGACCCAAACTAAAACCTCCAAAGGAATCTCTGTGATCATTCACCTCAGTTCTCAGTTTACACTTTAGTTCTAATGGTTTTTGTTATTAACAATTGTGATTCCTGACTCTGGCTTTTATTTGTTTTAACTGCTTTTCAGGGTTTTAAGAAAGTAATGTTCATTTTTTCAATTATGTTAAATTGACTGTCTTTTAAGATTCTTTCTAACTTTATTCACTAGTCTTAATGAGTTTTAAATTGTTTCAGCTGTTCTTTAGCTAAATATTTTAACTAAAAATTATCACCAATGTTACAGCATACAAATACTTTTTTTCAGTGTTTTTACACTTACAACATAACTACTTTTAGTATTTTAATACCTTATTTAGTTCTAATCTATTCTTGGACTATGATTTCAAAATGTTCTGGGGAGAGCTATTTTAAGTGACTCCATTAATCTTATGTTTTCATGTAGAGGAAAGATCAAAAGTGTTTTTTTCTTGGCATTTTACATATATATATTTAACCTTGTTACATATCCCAATGTTTTCCCCCCCACCATCATATCACCTATGAACCATTATCCGGAAGATCCAAAGTTTTACTGAGGACAATGCATGAAGAATCAGAGTACCTCCATCCCAGCTCTGACTAGTTCAGTCAAATAACTGAGTCAAAGTCACTAACCTGTCCAAATATTAGCTTGGACATGTGTAAAATGAGTCACCATGTATTTGGGGCCAACATAAAGTACATGGGAAGGCAACAATCCAACAGTATTGCAGAAACAAGTTTCCTTGGGTATTCAGATCTTCTATTTCAGGTATGATGTCTCTTTGCCAATCCAAGGTGCACTATATTATACTAAAATGTCAGAAATGTAAGTGGACCTATTAAAATTCCAATAATATCAGGGACCTATAGAAGGGAGGATAATTAATGATATATAGGAGATCCCTCTTTCTGAAAGATGGAGTCCCTAGGAGAAGAGGAAAAGTGAAGAACTTGGGAGAAAAGAAATTGTACCAATATACATTTGCTCAGCAATTCCCTCTGAGGTTGCTTCAGTCTGAATATAGTCTCCAGAACATTACCGACACACAAAAGAGTTTCAATGAACTCAAGACTTGCTGAATGCAAGGCATTCTGGAATGATTCTATGAGACTATGGTGTAGTTCTACTGTGACTACAGAACGGTCCTTACATACTTTGCCTGGTATAAGAAGAAAACCAAAGGCCAATTTGAGGGGACAGGGAGTGTATCTAGGGGTGACTCAACAAACTCTGAGCTCAGCAGACATGAATTCCTGAGTAAGCATTTCCCAAAGCACTTCCACAAAAAATGTTCATGCTAAGAGATTGTCATAAAAAGTGAAAACAAGCAAAAAACTCAAAAATTGAAGTTTCTGTGACCCTTGGTGTTTAGTATACCTTTCTTTTGAAAAGCTAAACTTCAAAGTAGGAGATATAAAAACTCTGCAATTCCTGTAGTAAAGAATTTACCAATTTTTAAAATCAGTCTTGGAGCATGTGGGCCAGATAAGCTTTTGTCAGTAACCTAGGAAAGCTCATATTCAGGGTCACCTTTTCTGCTTTCTATAAGAGCATTACAACCCACAGGATACCCTAGACCAGGACAGAGACACATGTTGAAGTCTTATTTTCTTGACTATTTTAAGAATGAGTGGTTTTACACTGGCATTAATGTAAAAGATCATTTTCTGGGGATCTTAAGAACTCTGGGACATTTTGGCAATTTTGGAATTCTTGTTTTAAGTCAATATTATTGGAACTCCTTGTTTTCTTGATCAGACATAGCAAGTGTATCTTAAAGTGACCAGACATCACCACTGTGTGCTGGAAATGGACCTGGACCAAATATCACCAAATGCAATCATTTGAAAGTCCAATATCAGACACAAGGGCCAACTGTTACCTCCTGGGAAATCTGGCTCTGAGTCAGATTTTGCCATAAATCAATATTTGCATCCATGGTAAGATCATGTCCATTTTACAGATAAGGAAACTGAGACTCTGAGAAACAATACAGCTTATTCAAGACCATACATCAAACTAGTATCATCCCCAGAGACTCAAGTCTCCCATTTACAGCTCAGTGCTCTGGCTACTCATATACTCTGGCTCCTCTGCCCTCTGCTTCTCAGATGCACATTTGACATCACCTGAGACTTTTTCCAGTTGGCCTGGATATCTGTCTTCCTTCTGTCCTAAGGCTTATATTCATTGCCTCCATTATCCTAGGGTTTTGAACTTACCCCCCTACACAATCCACCAAAATTGAAATGACCCAGTGCACTTCTGCCCTCTCTGGTGTCCTGACTACTGAGGGACTGAGTCCTAGCCTAGACTACAGATTTTTGGCTCGTTGTTCATGTTCTTGTTCATCCAAATAACCTAACTGCCTTTGCTGTATCAATTATCAACCTAATTGCGTTTGCTAAGGTCAGAAGAGAGTATGCTGAGGAGCTCTGAGCTCTGGCCTTTCCCATCAAGACATTTACTCCAATATCCCTTGCCTTGGACTAGAAGCCTGGTGACCACAGGACAGGTCATGGTTCCTTCTCATTAAGATCCCATCTTCAGCTGGCTGAGGAACACAAGACCCAGTTGGAGAGGACCCTGAGCCAACCCTGCCCCAAACCAGACCCCCATCCCACCACCATTCTGACTGCCTCCTTCTATCACTGCTGACCTCATCTTCATTCTGATGGTCATACCTGCTGATTCTGTCCCACCTGTTAACCAGGAGTACTCTGTCTTCAGTTCTTGTTTTCCTTTATCTCTGACTTAGGACATGTTTCCCTCTTAGAAAGGACTTGGAACTTTTTCCTCATGAACTTCTCCGATAGCAGATTAGGGATAGGTAATTCCATGCTCTCTGAACCTTTCTTACCTCCATAGCTTCCCCCAAAGCCCTTTTTAGGTGAGCAATAGGCAAGAAGAACCTACTCTTGATACACAAATTTCAAGCTCCTCTACTTTGTCTCTTAACAATAACAGTATGCAGTATGCATATGCAGTATGCAGAATCACGAGAACCACTAAGATCTACTTAACACTTACTGATTACTAGGCATTTTGCTAATCAAGCACTTTAGACTGTCTATTTCATTTACAGGTTTGCCGTGATATATGACAAGAGAAAGCTCCAAGTTGGTGTGATTTGGTAGATTATTTTTGGGGTTCTGGGGGCACTATTACCATTAACTCATGTTTAAAAATGTTTTTGCTCCAAGACACCTACCAAATCATCCTAAATAGGAATGTTCTATTTCCTAATAGTGGGGGAATCCTGTGACACTGGAAGAAATTGATATTTTCATCCATGATTCCATGAGTGAAATAAAGAGCAAAGAAGTTATTTGTCAAATGTCAATAGTAAATGATGGATATCGGATATGAGACAAAAACATCCATCATACTCAAATATTCTGCTACTTCTCATTTTAGGCAACCTCTCTCTTGAAATCATGAGGAAAAACAAATTTCCCAACAAGCATATTTTACTATATTCAAGAACAATTTCATGCTAGGTACAAAGAAATGGATTACAGAAGACAAAGGCCACTTTCCCTTCATGGCTACACCTGACTTCTAATTCTCAATCACAAATCTGTTTCAGCAGTAAAAGGAACAGAATTAGTCATTTTCATATCAACTACATCACTCTATCAACAATTTTTGACATACAAATAACCAATTTAAATTATTCCTCAGCAGTTTATTCAAACTATTCTTACACAAAGCAAACAATCTAATCTAAGGCAATCTAATCTGTCTAAACATTTACATCCCACCTAATCTTTTTTAAAGTTTGGGTTCTGTCAACACTTTCAAAGGGACCTGGGAAGGCAATTGCCATGCCTCACTTTGTGTTGCATGAAAATATAAATATCAGGATTAGCAATGGTTTATTAGGTTCCACTGATAGCCACGAAGTACAATACTTCGGGTATTTTCCCATCACAAGCTCTCCCAGAATAGACAGAAAAAGATCTTATCTGAGTCTCCAGATTTTGACCCTAACATCTATTTCACTATCTTCTTAGTACTCCACTGAGATGCTTGGAACATAAACCTTCCAGCTTGTTCCTATTGCTCTGAGGTCCCAGCATGTCCCAGGCCAAGAACACCCCTGCACAGTTGCTGGAATTAACAACACTTTTCTTTAGGTTCAGTTCTCCTCAGTCCTTCAGCCACTGGAATAACACCTAGAAGCATGATGGGTCCTTATCCCTATTATTGATGGTTGAGATTGCACTGCCCCACAAAGTCACAGCTCTGTGTCACTGTGTCACTTCACCCTCAGTAAAGGCAACCTGTGTGTGAAAGTCTATGAGTCTAGGACAATCATCTCAGTAAAACCTTGACTTAACTCATTCATTTATTCAATCTCACCAACCTAGCCTCCCTCCTTTGCTCCCCTTCTTCCCTTTTCCCTCCATCCTCTTCTCTCTCTCTCTCTCTCTCTCTCTCTCTCTCTCCCTCCCTCCTTACATCCATTTTTATTCCGCCCCTCATATGAGCTAATAAGCACAGTGATAAAGTGGAAGGAGATGCACATATTCAAAAAGCATGGTTTTACTTTCATGGTGAATCAATCCTGGATCTGAGTGAGTGAAAGACTTTATATTTATTTGTTTTTCACCTCATCCATTTCTTCCTCCTAAACACAAAGAGGCTACATTTCACAATATCTATTGATTATGTGACTTGAGTAAATTCTGGCCAGTGGAAATTGGGTAGTAGTAACTGTAGGTTACCACCAAAATTGGCAATGAAACTCTCTTCTGAACTTCACAAACTCTCTCTATTCCATCATATACAACTCCAGGGCAGGGGACCCATTAGAGGTCGCTGAGGAATCATGGATCTATAAAGTAGAAGGAGCACAAGAGCCTAAATGATTGGGATAGGGCACTCCTATCCACCCTCACCTACTCATATCCATCTGATACATGCATGATAAATCCACTTAATTGTACTATTATTTGGGTGCTGTTTGTTTCAGCAGTGAGTCAACTCTGACCAATACATACAGGTGATTAAATAGCTAATTATATCTTGTTTCTTTGGCTAAGAATGTGTTTATTCTTGGACTATTCACATTTTTGCCCAAGTGGAAGGTTTTAAATCGAACTTAATTCTTCATTTAGATAGCAAGTAATAGGTAGCAACTTAGTGTTGCTCCCACAGAATTTACCAAGGATTATTTTTCAGAAAATTGAATATGACAGAGGCAGTATAGGAAATCAGTGAGGAAAAGATGGACTGTTCAGTAAATGCCAGTAATAAATACTTGAGTCATGGAAGAGAAATTAATATTAGATTCATAGTCCCCAGCACACAAAAATAAATTCCAGGTGGACTGAAAACTTAAAGGTAAAAAGCAGAGCTTTTAAACTTCTGAGGTATAAATAGGACAAAATTTTTAACATAAGCAACAAGGAAGAATATCTTGAAAAGGACATAAAAGTACAAGTAAAAAGGAAATGATTGGGAAAAGCTGATTATACTTAGATATAACTTCAGATAACAGTTTCTTTAACAGTGTAGAATAAGAGTCAGCAGACTGTGGCTAAAGGACCATAATCTTGTCTCCTGCTTGTTTTTTGTAAATAAAGTTTTATTAGCACACAGCCACATCCATTTGTTTATGAAGCATCCATGACTGCATTCATGCTATATTGACGAAGGTAAGTATTTGCAGCAGGGAAACCATGGACCACAGCAACTGAATTATTGCTCTCTGGCCCTGTGCAGAAAGAGTTTGCTGCCTACTGGTTTAGAAGAAAGCATTTGTATTACATGCAACTGACACAGATCATTGTGTATTCATTTCACTCATGCATATAAGTGGCATGATCTATGGGGCAAATTGACAACAGTCCAAATGTCCATCAATGTGAAAATGAATGATCAAAATTGTGAAGTCCTCCCACACTAAAATATACAGCAAAAAATGAATTAAATCTGCCTGTATCTACAAAGAAAAATTTGAACTGGAAGTTGCAGAAGGTAATATATATGATACCATTTTAGAAACACATTGAACAAATAAGATATTCTGTTTAGGTCATATATAAATCATAAAACATAAATACATGCAGGGAAGATATTCATTGCCTTCAATATAGTAATTTCTGTTAAAGGAATTAAGGAATGAAATGAAATGATGAAGTGGGATATAGTTATTTCTGTATCTTTAAAAATTTGTATGAACTAAGATAGAATGGTAGTATGTATTCAATATTAACAGTGAGTTCAGTGTGTTCTATTATTTCTTATACTTCCCTTTATATTTGAAATTTATTCTAATTAGAAAAGGAATTTATTGGAAGGATATAGAGCAGCCTAGAATATTAGGAGAAAAAGCTGGCAGTTCTATTTCAAAACCAACTTATTGATTAGAAAAAGGAGAAGCTGCCACCATGAAGGTGTTACACTTGAAGTTGAAATAGCAATATAACAGAAAAGCATAAAAAGACCCAGATCATTACTACCGGATAAGCCTTTTACATGTAGTTGCCAAACTATGAAATAAAGACAAGTGTGTTCCCCAAACTTGGAGCTGTGCAGCTTTAGGATAACACCAGTTCTGCTTACTAGCCATCACCTCCACTCTCTAAGCCTTCTTTTTTTCCTTCTAAGAATAAAGATAATATCTACATCAGTGGTTTATTTTGAAAATTAAAGAAAATAATTGTAGAGTGAGTTAATCAGACTTTTTTTTGACATTAATCCTGTCACTAGCACCTGTAATATTGCTCCTTCCTCATGACTGTGCAGCTCAGTGGGTGTGAGCATGCGTAAGTGTGCACACCTAGGTCTAAAGGAGATAAAGTGGTGGTGTTAACCTGGAAGGGAGCAAGAGAAGAGAACACTAGTAAGTGGATGAGAGAGCATGAAAGAACTCAAGAGAAAGAGGCCAGAGCAAAAATGTGAAGGTTCCCGGGGTGGAGGGCTCTCCCCAGTCCCTGACCTGCCTGGTGTGTCTGTATAACTGCTAGAACCAACAAAGAAGCTATGCAGATGGATGAGCCTGATACTTGCCCCTCAGCAATGAAGATGGTTACAATGATCCGTGTAAAGCACTTTGTACCATGCAGACCCACACTAATTGCTCAGCAAATGATAGCCCTTATAACTACAATTTTCCTGATTATATGTAAAGTCCTATCTGAGCACAAACTGATTCAATGAGATCAACATTAATCAGAAGTTTCCGTAAAATGTAAAGTTTGCCAAGACTTGTCAAGAAAGACTTGGCTAGGCCTATTTTTCAAAGTGATCTATGAAAAACAAGCAATTTATAAGTATCAAGAAGATCACATTATTAAAAGATGTTTTGCCTGCATGGAATCTCAAGGACGGAAATTCTTGGAGTGTGAATTATTTCTAGCTACACCCCAGGGAGACTGTGCCTTGAACCAATGGGATGAATGTTTATTTTTTGAACATGTGCCTTCCAATAAAAAAAGGGGAAACATGAGACACTAGATATTTAGCTCTCTTAGGCTCTCCATGCTCAAATTCAATCGCAATTGAATTAATGATGTAATAACTTGCTGGACACTTAGGTGATGCCATGAGACAGTCACCACACAGTTTGAGTAACTGAGGCCAGTCACTCAGGTGTTAGATCCTTATATCCCAATAGAAACCTAGTACAGGGGGTGCCTGGTGAATGGCCTTGATGGCCAGCAGCCTTCACCCCAAAGCCCAGCTTGCGCGGGCTGAGCCTCACGGCAACTGAGTCTCACCGGCGACAGGGAACCAGAAATCCCTCAGCCACTGCACCAGCAGCTGGGTGAGAGCTCCGTGGAAGTCAGGTGAGTTCTCCTCCCTGACTGCCCCCTCAGGCAGCATCGGGTTGCATCTGGTTGCCAAGGAAACGGTCCTGAAACAAAGGCGCAGGTCTGCATTTTGCAACTGAAAGAAGCCTTCCCAACCAGGTTAAGGCAGAACTGAGTGTGTTTGAACTAGGGGTGCCTGGCGAACTGCCTTGACGGACAGCAGCCTCCACCCCAAACCCAAAAGCGCCGGGGCCGCTACGCGGCACCAGCGCAAACTCAGAAATCAAGGATACTCACTACCAGAAGCACATAGGCAAAGTTATCCACAATTGTATAGATTTCAACATGCCTAATACTAGAGCAGTAGTCATCCAATATGTAGAGCAGATCCGAAAGGAAAACACAGGAAGGAGGAAGACCATAAATACTCAAGCAAGCCCTAAGAAAAATAACTCCCCACCAAAGGATAAACAACCTGAAGAAATCTACTTGAATGACATGGAAGAAATGCTCCATATGTCAGACAAAGAATTCAGAATCAAGATGATGAAAGTACTCAAAGAATCCAAGGAAGAGGGGGAGAAAAGGGAAAGCAAAAGGGAAGAAGCATTCAACGAATTAAGTAGTACAAAAATGTAAGCAAGAATGCAGTAAAATGGGCAACATCATCAACATACAGAAAAACGAAATTGAAACACTAAATAAGAAACTACAGGAGATGCAATGCATAAAACGAGAAATAGAAGAACTCAAGAATGCAGGGAGGAGCCAGGAAAGCAGAATAGAAGAAATAGAGGAAAGAATCAGTACACTAGAGGACACAGAAGTAGAGAGAACAAAGAAAGAAAAAGAGAGAGAAAAGCAGAATAAGAAAACAGAAGAAAAAATCAGAGATCTGTCAGATACCCTAAAGAAAA
>PVHY01023279.1:0-21049 GCA_004024945.1 Uropsilus gracilis
AAAGACGAAACACCCTCCCAGTCGATGGGATACTCTGGACGCTGGCTTATCCGGTTCCCTTAATCCTTTAGGTACTTACACGACGTTGGATGAGGGGAGCTGGAAGATCAGCGGGTCCCCGATCCTCTCTCCCTAAGGGTGATGGAAATCAAACCCCCCCGCCACCTCCAGGTGGTTCTTCCCGCCGCAGAGTGGGAGCAGCATAAAAGGCGGGGCATCGTTAGCATAATCTGCCTGGCAACCTGATCTCGACGATAGATGATTGGCTGAACCTTGTAAACCCCATGCCCTGCCTAGAGACGAGTAACGCTGGGGCGAATTGACAGGCCCAGATTTAAGAGTCATGACGAAGGTCCTGAGACGCTTATTCAGTCGGCCGAGAAGCCAAAAGGAGACTCCCACAATGGCCCAATGACTGAAGGTCTCTTTATTTCGTGCTCTGCTGTTCATTTAAAAGCCAATCAAAGAGCGGGTCTCAGGCGGCGCTCGCCTGCGTTTGTACACTAAGCCAATCAGGAGAATCGACTCTTCAGATTCACGGTTTAGCCCGCTCTGCGGACCCTCTGCGAGCGAGGCAGGGAGTCGACCACCTTAACCTTGGTGCAGAAGGTAGAGCGCCTGGACTTTACGTCGGGCCAACACATCCGAGAGATCCAGTGTCCGGAGAAGTTGCGCCTGGGGATCTGGTGGGAACCACAGACCGTTTTGCACTGAAGCGGCCTACCTGCGGAGGGCTCAGCTGAACCAGTGTTCTGCACCTAAAGCACATACTGCGATCGTGTCGTCTTAAGCCTTCTGGGCATCAGGCTCTAGTCCAGGGAATGCATGCACAGTGGTCCCAGAGCTTCTCCTGGGACAAACAGAGCTTCCCTCCAACTCTGACCTGGAGGCTTGCAATTGGGCTCAGCCTCTGCCAAATCCCCAGCTGCATCCCTCTGTTCTGTTTACCATTCTGAAAAAAAAAAGATGATTTTCAGAAACAAGTATTAATGAACCCTGGTAAATCAATGATTAACTCACTCTTAATCTCAGACTTCTACATCACACTGTCCCTTAAAGTTACCTTCTCAAAGGGCAGCCAAGTCTATCTAAAGGATCTTAAGTTTTGGAGGGAGATATCCAAATCCATTTACCTACTTGTAATATGATTGGAAGACACCTTGGACCTTTGGACCTACAGAGAATAATTTTACCTTTCATGACATCTACTGTTCTGCAGTATTTAAAGATCAGATGAAATTTACGTGTAGGAAATTTAGCACAGAGAGGCCGGGCACGGCGGCTCGTGCCTGTAAGCTTCAGCCTATGAAGCGGCCAGGCCAGGTCAGGGATCACGATTCGAGTCCCACCTGGGGCCCGTAGCAAGACCTACTTCCAAAAAAATAGCTGGGTGTGGTGGCGTGTGCCTATAATCCCAACTACCTGAGAAGCTGAGGCTGGGGATTGCTTGAGTCTGTGGTACCCCAGGCAACGAGAGCCTGCGGTTCTACGGACAAAAATAGCGAGACCTAGTATCAGGGAAAAAAAAAAAAATTAGCACAAAGAAACTAGAACAAATTGAAGTATTAAGGATGATAAAACATACAAAATTGCTAAACTATCAACTAACCAAGAAAAATAAGAAAGTTCAACTAATCAAAAGACTTGAGAATATACACATGGAAAAAAATCCACAGTGGGAAAAAGACTACAAAAGTCAACAATATTCTCATTACTGTTTTGTATATTTAAAAAACTGACAATGTGGAGAGAATGGGAGAATATTATGTTTTTAAAATTCCATGACAATTGACTACCTTGTAATCAATTTAGAGACCATGATAACTAGGCTGTTATTATATTCTCCAAAGACTACTAGATTTATAATAAAGCCTATCAATGAGAGTGAGTTAATCATTGGCTCACCAGCATTTATTAGTACTTGTTTCTGAAAATCATCTCCTTTTTCACAGTTTAATTGAAAAGAAAGTATAATTTGGGGACCCAAGAGGCAGACCTTAATATTACAATGAGAGATGTTGTGAACTCACCATGGGCTATATACACTTGGAAATCAGTTGTTTTAGGAAAAACCTTACTGGTTAAGAGAGAGTCATTCCAAAGTTCCCTGTTAGTGCTGTGAATAAATAATGCCAGAGATTGCTCAGGTCCAAGCCTGTAGCCTTTCGCCTCTAGAATTTCTCATGTTTTGAGATTTACAGTTGACATGATTTCAACTGTATTGAACTGACCAATAGTGATACCACTAAATCCAAAAGGGAATTTGCCATGAGTCATGGGGATATCTGAACTGGAGAGCCCAAATTACCTGTATGGTTTTAGAGAAAGGATCTAAACTTCAGAGTGCATGAATATTACAAGACATGGCTATTCTTTAAATTCAGAAACTCTGGACTGAATTCCAGTCTATATTAACTTTAAAATTACTTTTAGTATTATTTTATATAACATTAAATTTATGTATAAATATTAATAACAAGTATAAATAAATATATCATTAAATTTAATTTTAAGATTAATTTTACAGTAAATTTTTTTCAGGGTACAATAATATTAGTACAAAGAACAGTCACTGTTTAAACAATGAGGAGAACAGGTAACCCAAAAATAGTCCCTATTTTTCATGGCACTTACATTCTAGTAGAGACAATGGAAAAACTGGTGAGATAATTGCAGATGATAAATACAATAAAGACAGTATAGTAGTAAAATGTAAAGGGAAGGGAAATTCTGGCAATTAAAATTATTATCAAAAGAAACAAGTATTGGTGAGGATGTGGAGAAAGGGAGCACTCCCAACCCTGTTGTTGGTGATAATATAAATTAGTTCAGCCATTATGAAAATAGTATAAAGGTTCCTCAAAAATTAAAACTTGAAATACTGTATGCTCCAGTTATCCCACTTCTGGGTATTGACTGACCAGAATAAATAAAAACACTCTTTTTTTTTTTTTTGAGACGAGGTCTTGCTATTTTTGCCCATGGAACCGCAGGCTCAGGTTGCCCGGGGTACCGCGGACTCAAGCAATCCCCAGCCTCAGCTTCCCAGGTAGCTGGGATTATAGATACGTGCCATCACACCCAGCTGTATTTTTAGGAACTAGGTCTCACTACAGGCCCTAGGCGGGACTTGAACCGCGAACCCTAGCCCCGGCCGTTTGGTAGGCTGAAGCTTATAGGCACGAGCCACCGTGCCTGGCCTAAAAACACTCATTTAAAAAGATGCATGCACCCCATATTTGTTGCAGCATTATTTATATAATCAAGAGCAGGAAATAATCAAAGTTACATTGCCATAGCGTTGGATAAAGAAAATGTGGTGTATATATGCACAACAGACTGTTACTCATCTATTAAAAAAAGGTCAAGAACTGCTGTTTGCAACAACGTGAATGAAGCTAAAAGATATACTACCTAGTGAAATAAGTCAGAGAAATAGAAATATGTGATTTCACTGAGTGATTGATGGAAAAACAAAATAGACAAGATAAAAGTAAATGTTTATAAGATCAACGATAAGATTGATACAGGGTAGTGACTCAGTTAAAAATTGTATTGGTGTCAAAATACTCTGGTGGGCGGAGTCTGAGAGAAATTCCCCGAGCCAGAGAAAATGGGAAGCAGGAAGAGAGGGCGTATAAAAATGGAGGGGAGAGGAGAGATAGGATGAGGGAAAGAAAAGGAATGAGGAGACGGGAATGGCGGACTAAGAGTACAGCTGGTGGTGGCAAGGAATCATGATGGGAGAGTGACCGACAGAGGAGTAGCCGGTATGGAGTCAGATGCCAGAACAGCAGGTTGGGGGTGACCAGGGGCTGCTGTGGGCAGGCCTGGTGAATGTGAAAAATTCAGACAGAGGTTATACCTCCTTAAATACTGTAGCGTTCATATAGAAAAAAATCACCCTGTGAATATTCTAAGGGTGAAGTCTTATTTCAAACACACTGCTTAGTGTACATGCAAGAACCCACATCAGCTGTAAACATGAATGTAAAATCTGTGGAAAAGCCTACCCTCAGTTTTCAAACAATGTTTCACCATGAGAACCAATACAGATGAAGATTTATTGCAGCAAATATGGAGAAACTCTCAAACAGAAGTCATACAACATTAGACACCTTGAATTCATATCATTAAAACTTTATAAATATATTGGATTTATGAAAATCTTCAGCTGGAACTCATACTTTAAAAATACCATATCAGACAATTCATTTTGAAGACACTTTACATCAATATATGAAAAGCCTTCAGAGGCTGGGTGTGGTGGTGCAGGCCTATAATCCAAGCGCTGGGAGGCAAGAGGCCAGGGATCACTTTAGTTCACAGGTTCAAAACTACCCCGGGCAACATAGAGAGACCTGGTCTCGAAAAAGCAGCCAGGCTTGGTGGCAGGCGCCTGTAATCCCAGTTACCTGGGAGGCTGAGACTGGGGATCGCTTGAGTCCGTGGGATCAGGACTATCCCAGGCAACCTAGTCTCAGAAGAAGAAAAAAAAAACAAAAACAAAAAACAACCTTCAACAGCAACTCACTTTTAAGATAGAGGAGATGTCTTAACAAGCAATTTCAGTTACAATAAAATCAAAATAAAAATTGAGAATGAAAGCCCATCACAGCATATATCATTAATGCTGAAGTTTTTTTTTTAGAGGGGGTGTTCCTCCCCCATCCCATTCCCCTTGTCCACCTCCTCTAGTCACCTCATATTTTCTTTCACTGCCAGTTATTGGTCAATTGCTCCAGGAAAGAAGAGGAAGAATCATTAATGCTAAGCTTTTTTTTTTTGAGACCAGACCTCGCTATGTTGCCCCATCCAATGGACTCAAGCAATCCCCAGCCTCAGCCTCCCAGGTAGCTGGGATTACAGGCACCCACCACCGTGCCTGGCTGCTTCCTCGAGACCAGGTCTCGCTATATTGCTCTGGGTAGTCTCGAACCCGTAAACTCAAGTAATCCCTGGCCTCTTGCCTCCCAGCACATGGGTTACAGGTGCGTGACACCACCGGCAATGGTAACCTTTTAAAAACGTGCCAAATGAATGTCAAGGAACAAGTGCAGATGCTGCTACTTCTAATTAACAGATCTTGGAGAGACTAACCAACTCATATAAGACAAACGAAGCATCTGTATTAGAAGAGAAGAAATAGTTGTTGTTTTTTGTAATATGTAAGAAATAATATCTGCTGCTGGGCCAGACATGGTAGCTCGTGTCTGTAAGCTTCAGTCTATGAAGCGGCCGGGGCTTAGGGATCGCGGTTTGAGTCCCGCCTGGGGCCCGTAGCGAGACCTAGTTCCAAAAAAAAAAAAAAAAAAAAAAAAAAAAAAAGAAAAGAAATAATATCTGCTGCATATATTATAAAGGCATGATCATTAAAAAATGGAAAAACCACAGTGGAAACCCTGGGAGATAAATGTGCAGGGTATTTGGTTTCCATTATTCCACTATAGCGTTCATATAGGATTTTATGCTAAGACCTTACAGAGAGGGTGTGTGGAGGAGATAGATGATAAAATCTTGGACCACTTAAGATAGACAAACTTAAGGACAGAAACATCTATGAAGCTAAACTACATAATAAGCACAAGAGTAAATAAAAATTCACTGACTTTACAACAGACTTGTCAAGTAAAGCTACTTTCTTGGCCAGAAGTAAAGTTAAAACATTTTCAGACAAAGGAAAAAAAAATTTTAACTTTCTATCAATTAATTTACCACTAGACTAATTTACCACTAGATATTTCTCTCAGTGAGACAGAAATGCAGGAGTGAATTGTGATTTCAGTTTTGTAAGATGGAAAACATTTGGACATGGGTTGCATGATAATGTGAATTAACTTAATGCTACTGAACTAAACCATTAAAATGGTTAAAATAGTAAATTTTAAAATGTTAATCACAATTTTGAATTTGTGTGTGTGTGTGTGTGTGTGTGTTCAGAGACCTTTAACTGATGGGAGGTCAAAGGGAACAGAAAGAGAGAAGAAGTGTAAGGGGAGAGACGCCTAATCGGACTGTGAAACTCACCCATCCCCTGGTGGGTAAATGCCCAGAAAAATAGTCTTCGCCCAAAGCAGGTGATGGATGGTTGAACATTTGCTGAGTTCAAATACCTCTAGTGCTGAACTACAAGGAACAGGTCAGGAAGGGTTTAGGAAGAGGAAAGAGGATAGATCTGAATTTCACCATGCACCATCCAAGCTGGGTACTCCAGGAGTTTAAGATGAAAGCTGTCGTCCTTCAAGTGCCCACTTACCAGGAACAGCCTCTCCACATGTCTCCTGAGATTAAAAAAAAATTTAAATAGTCAAAAAATGAAAAAATTGTGAGCCAAAATATTGAGAAAAATGTAGGTAATTCTAAACTAACAATGAATATTTATAACAATAACATTGTATTTGTAGCATTAATAAAAGGACAAGGTAGAACTAACTTGATTTGATTAAATTTGTAAAACCTTATTTTATCATTCATTCATTCATTCATTCATTCATTCATTCATTCATTCATTCATTCATTCATTCATTCATTCATTCATTCATTCTAGAGACTAGGTCTCACTATGTTGCCCGGAGTAGTCCTGAACCTGCAGACTCAAGTGACCACTAGCCTCAGCCTCCCAGGTAGCTGGGATTACAGGCATGTGCCACCAAGCCCAGCTATTTTTTTGAGACTAGGTGTCACTATGTTGCCCAGGGAAGTCTCAAACCCACAAATTCAAGTGATTCCTAGCCTCTGCCTCCAAAGTAACTGGGATTATAGGCACGTACCACCATGCCTGGCCCAAACCCTATTTAAAATGAGGGTATCTCAAAATTACTGAAGGTTGGGACCTTAACATAACTTTTGGGTAACACAATTCAACCCATAACAATATTCTAAGATAATATCTTAAGATATCATAATATTATCAATATCATAAGATAACTGACTGAAGTATTTCTATTAAAAGGAGATAACAACGATGCCACATTTATTCCAGCTATTTGACCCTGCCTAGGAAGTTTAAACCATTCTAATAAAACATAAAGCAAAAATAAGAGATAATTACCGGAAAGAAGAAAACAAAATCAGTGTTATGTGCAGAAGTCTGAAGGAGATGTGTTGGTAAACAACTGAGAGCTTGAAATGATGGTCAGACACAGAATAATTAAAATACAAACCAATAGTTTTTCTAAATAGTAACAACACATAATCATAAAAAAATACTTTAGAAAATTAGGTAGATATAGAGAGCCTAAATAAGCACTTATTTGTTCTTCAAGAAATGATATGAGATGACTCAATTAAGGATTTTCTGCCAGCAGTGGTGGCGCGTGGCTTTAATCCCAAGCCTAGGATGGGAGGCTGAGACTGGGAATCGCTTGAGTCCGTGGGTTCAAGACCCACCCAGGGCAACATAGTGAGACCTAGTCTCAAAAAATAGCTAGGTGTGGTGGTGCACGCCTGTATTCCCAGTTACCCGGGAGGCTGAGACTGGGGATGGCTTGAGTCCGGGGTACCCTGGGCAACAAGAGTCTGCGGTTCCCCTGGCAACATAGCGAGACCTAGCCTCAAGAAAAAGAAAGAAAAAAGAAAGAAGGATTTTCTGGGGTCAGAGCAGTTAATATTTACATGCCAGGCACACTTGACCTGCTAGACTAGGTTACCTGATGTCAGTTTACTTGTGAAGGATATTTTTCATACTCTGATTTCTCACTGACAGCAGAAAACACAACTGGGTGACCTGATTCTCTTTTCTCTGTTTACACTGTTTGGGCCCAAAAGTCCAAGGAGCCCTTTCACTTGTGACTAAACTAGATTAGTTGTATTGCTAGATGTTTATTAGAGATCACTTTCTAAACAGAAGCTAAGAGTTGTATTAAATGTAGACCATTGCAAACAAGTCATAGCCTGCCAATTCCCTCCTTTGTGATTTGGCTTCACCCCTAGCTTATCAATGATGGGGTTGGGAGAGAGATGACAAAGGACGGGACAGTAGATAGAAAAGATAGACAATTGCATATTTTGAGCCAGTGGTGGGAAAAGTAAGACTGGTGAACAAAATGGAGGGCAAGAAGAGGGACTTTAGTAGAGTAGATTAAGAGGATATGAATGACCTGTTTTTTAAAAGATGGCACCCAGAAAACATTACAGCAAATGTTTTCTAAGAATTTTCACTGATGAAACATTAAGATTACCTTTTATATTTATTTATTTATTTTCCTTAAAGCTTAATTAGGAAAAAAAAAAAAGCTTTTCAGGGTAATGTATGCCTTTGAGTTAAACCCCTCACTTGAGACTGCTTTATAGCATGCCAAACCTTTCATATTGATGGCTCCATTTGACCTAATATGGTTGCAATATATTGGCTTACCAAATGGTAAGCTAGGGTCTTATCACAAATGAGAGAACGGAAATGGAAATTGTTTTTAAAAAATAAAGTCTTAAGCCAAATATAGTGAAGACTAAGATCCTTAGAAACATTATTCTGCATATTTATGGATAATCCATGAATAATCCTCAAGAATAGATATTACTGGTGAAAATCATATGAAAAAAGTTGCATGGAATTTTTCAGCACATATGATAGTAAAGAAAAGTAGCATGTAGAGACAATGTTTCTTAAATCAAGAATGTATATTTTAAGGACTGAGAGGAAACTAAATGGGTTTGGTTAAAGAAATAATCCTCTGTCAGTAAAGACCACATTTCTAATTATTAAAAGGAGGAAACAATAAGAAATGAGGGGGAATTCCTTTGTGCTTTAATGCTGTGACACTTCATGTTTGGATTTTAAATTACTCGGGGGTTTTTGCTCCTTCTTAGCAAACATAGCAAGAGGCAGGTCTTGCATAGACTTAAACTTATGTAAGAACTTTTCTATTTACTCTACTCCTGTGTCGTGGAATGTAAGTGTAACTATTCTCTTAACTTCTTTTCCTTATATTAACCAATAAAAAGCTTGAGACTTAGGCAGAATTCTTGTCCCTCGAGGGGACAATCCCAGTGTGGCATCTAATTTATTTTCATTTTAATCAAGACAAAATCAATGTTTAAAGTTTGTATCTTTTTAATTTCCTCTCCTGGAAGAAATATTAATCACCAGTACTTACAAATACCACCATTGGCAGTGCCTATGTTTCTGTTTATAGAAAAATAGACCTTGCAATTTTGCTTCTCCATATAAAAGTCACCTCAACTATTCAGCTTGTGTTATTATCTAGTCTATTCATTTGTCAATTAGTGAAGAGTATTCTTGCTGATTTGAGAAGAAAAGTAAGACTTAACTTTTAACATAGAGATGGACTACTTCTAATATTTTTTTGTATAAGGTTCACTTTTATATGTGCATTTCTTCTGAGAGGCAATTTCCTAGTTTCTAGCACATTTTTCAAAGAGCCCAAGACCAAGAACCTCTCATAATTATGACTAAAATCTATGGGACTTTTTATGTTGAATTCCACAGGCTTTCATAATTGTCTACACCAGTGCTTCCCAAGATTTAATTCACCTACAAGTCACATGGAAATCCTTTTTAAAATGTAAATTATAATTTAGAAGTTCTGGAGGAGTCTAAGATTCTGCATTCCTAACAATACCACATGATGCTATTGCTGCCGGTTCATTAAACACAACAACTTGTGTCACAGCAAAACATATATGACACACCCACACAGGAGGTGTAAAGAAAATTTTACACAAAGGAGGTGTAAAGAAAGTTTTGACCATTAAGTAGGTGTGAATACCATGTTTATTAAAGTATCCTAATGTCCAATAGTGACACAAGAGAAACACTGGCATTGACTTTTACCAGATTTGGTAAAAGTTGAAATCTGTAAAGTCATTTTTAAAATGGTGCCAGGGAACTGTTAGAGAAAAACAGCATTAATCTGCCTTCTTGAACAGAGTCAAAACCCTTTCACTGGGCCCAAACCCTATAAAGTGGGCCCAAACCAATTTTTTTAAAGCTATCCAGCAAACAATTTTTTAAGAACTGATAATTATGAACTTCAGCCAGAGAATAGAATCAGTTTTTCATCTTTCTGGAGAATCAATTGTCAGTTGTGTGTAGCAATGCTAGCTTAAGCCTAATCAACTAGCCAGGCACGGTGGCTCACGCCTATAAGCTTCAGCCTGTGAAGCAGCCGGGGCTAGGGATCGCAGTTTGAGACCCCGCTTGGGGCCCATAGTGAGACCTAGTTCCAAAAAAATAGCTGGGCGTGGTGGTGTGCGCCTGTAATCCCAGCTATCTGGGAAGCTGAGGCTGGGGATTGCTTGAGTCTGTGGAACCCCGGGCAACGCGAGCCTGCGGTTCCATGGGCAAAAATAGCTAGATCTAGTCTCAAAAAATAAAAACAAACAAACAAAAAACCAAACAGCCAAATCAACTCCACATGAATCACCTCTTTTCTTTAATTACCTATCACATCTTCCTCTTTTCTTCCCATAAAAATCTCCGACTTTGCCCCAAGGAGGGGCAGTACATTATACTGAAACTTTGTAATCAGATTTGAAATATTTTATCTCAAATGAGTGCACTAAGCCCTTTTAACTGCCTCCTAAATATTTGGGTTAGTACCGGAATAAATAGAATACTCATGAGATGAAAAGTCAAACCATTCTCTACACTCAAGAGTTCTGAAGATGATCTTTACAGATCATATTTATTTATAGAAACTGATTAAATTTCCTATTTTTGTGTTTCTCCTATGTCCTCTCCCCAAACCATACAATTGAGTCAATCAGGCTTGTTCCTCAAATACATACATGGACACAAATTAATGATATTCTTCATCATAAAGTATATTGTCATTGTTTCATCATATTTAAGACTGAGATATTGCTCTCTCTTTTTCATTTTTAGGCATATAAAGCTTTGTCACAAATAGGTTTAGAAGTAAACAAAACAGTGCCGGGCACGGTGGCTTGTGCCTGTAAGCTTCAGCCTATGAAGCAGCCGGGGCTAGGGATCACGGTTCGAGTCCTGCCTGGTGCGGGTAGTGAGACCTAGTTCCAAAGAAATAGCTGGGCATGGTGGCACGCGCCTGTAATCCCAGCTACCTGGGAAGCTGAGGCTGGGGATTGCTTGAGTCTGTGGTACCCCGGGCAACGCAAGCCTGCGGTTCCATGGGCAAAAATAGTGAGACCTAGTCTCAAAAAAAAAAAAAAAGAAGTAAGCAAAACAAATACATTTTATTACTGCAATAGGAATAGACTCACCTCTTTAGTATACATTCATATTATTTGTCTTCCCATCTGCTTATTATCATTGACTTACTTAAGATTATCAATAGCTACCTAGAAAACTTGCCAAAGTCTGAAACATAATACATATGAAAATTAACAAATCTCCTTTCTTACTAATATATATTTTCCATCACCCAAACAACTTTGAGATCCAAACCTTGAGGTTTTGCTTGTGTTCATCTTGGCAGCACCTATACTAAAACTGGAACAATACAGAGCTTAGTATGGCCCTTTCACAGGACAATACATACAGTCATGAGACATTCCATGTTTGTTTGTTTGTTTGTTTTTCCAGATAGAAAATAAGAAATGTAAAAAAAAAAAAAAATAAGAGAGAGTGAGATTTTATTTGACTTAGGTCAAGCTCTACACTCAAGCATTTACCAAGTTCTATTAAATCATCCTCTGTATTGCTTCTCAAAACCATCCAGAATTTCAAGTAGAACAGAAAAAGGTTACAGCAGTTTTCTTCCCTCCAGTTCTAACCAAAAACATTAACCTCCTCTCTGGGTTCTGAAGGAGAAAGACAGCAGCAAAGAGGAAGAAAAGGAGGGATAGTGCCAAAGAAAGAAAAGGTTTTACAAAATGTGTTGTTTATACCCCATCTTAGTGGCAAGTAGGACTAAAGCCATTTTTAAAAATATGTGCACATAATGTAGGTACTTAAATACATGAATTGTATACATGAATACAATACTTTATTGTCAGACCCAGTTTGTTGTTGTTTTTTGTTTGTTTGTTTTGAGACTAGGTCTCGCTATTTTTGCCCGTGGAACCGCAGGCTCTCGTTGCCCGGGGTACCACAGACTCAAGCAATCCCCAGCCTCAGCTTTCCAGATAGCTGGGATTACAGGCGCACGCCACCACGCCCAGCTATTTTTTTGGAACTAAGTCTCGCTACGGACCCCAGGCAGGACTCGAACCACGATCCCTTGCCCCGTCTGCAGCTTCCTAGGCTGCCGCTTACAGGCATGCGCCACCATTCCTGGCCGTGTCCCGGCTGTTTTTTCTAGTTATGTTGCCCCGGGTAGTCTCAAACCCGTGAACTCAAGCGACCCCAGGCCGCTTGCTTCCCAGTGCTTGGACTACAGATGCGCACCACCACGCCCAGCTGTCAGATCCATTTCTAACATATTGCTCAGCATTCTTATTCCTCACTTCCCTCATCTTTAGAATGAGGATGATCTTGTGGACTGTCTACCAAAATATCCATTCCTTTCTTTCTTGTCAGCAAAATATAGTTGGTGATTTCACACTTAGCCTTAAAACTGCAGGTGACCACGAGACATAGTTTTGATCAAAAAGATGTTGCTCCATAATCTTTTCCTCTGTGAGGCAGATGCAATATCTGGAGAAGTAGTATATCAGATATTATGCCCATGAAAATGAATGATGTATGCTAAGAAGAGTGAGAAAAGAAGAATGAATGAATCTGGATTATTGGTGACTTCATTGGGTCACACACTAAAACTGGGCTGTTCTTCTTATTAAATGGAAAAAAGAAAAAACCTTTAATTTCTCTAACTTTGTAAATATGATTTTCTATTGCAAGTAATACATCCTAACTAGTACATTGCTTTGGACCCGTGAACTGAAGTGATCCCTAGCCTCAGCCTCCCAGATAGCTGGGATTACAGGTGTGCACCACCATGCTGAGCGGCTGAGCGAATTATTAAATGTACTATTGAATATAAAAATATATAACACAATGTGTTGCACATAGTATGCTTAAGTATGCAATAAATACTAGCAGTTATCACTGTCATCATTATTGTTTCCGATGGCCCCTTCATTCCATCGGTCAACCAGTCAAATCGAAGTACTTTATTGCATCATTGTATTATAATCAACCCACAAAATATTTCAGCTGTACCTTGAAATATGGATTGCCTTAGGTAAGAAGAGAGAAGGGATGAGGAAATGATAAGTGAGGGAAAATATGATGTTAAAACAAATGGGAAGGCAGGAAAGCAGAAGACTACAGAAACTCCAAGCTTTTCTGGAGGATTCATGAGAGATAAGGTAGAAACAAAGGATGGAGTCAGATCATTCAGGGTTTTCTTGACTGTCAAAGGAGCAGGTCAAGAAATTTGTAGTATATTTTCCTGTGAAAATTTTAGGAACATGTTTTTTTGTTTTGACACAGGAAGTCATAAAGAAGTCTAAATATTTGCTTCTTTTGCTTAATTGGTAGTGCTATTCAACTTCTCTGGAATTTAGTTTGCTCAATTATAACATGAGGAAATTAAAGCAGATGTTCACAAGGACCCAAGCCCATTCCAAAATACTATGCCTCATTGGAAATTATATAAATATTCTAATATTTAAGCTTGAGTTAAGAACCTCAATTTTAATACAACCTTCATTGATTTTCTTTCAAGAAAGCTAATTTATGTTGTACACCTCACATCTGAGAAAACTTGATGCTACCTCAAGTCTCAATGAAACTAACCTCAATAATCCATAAGCATCGAAATAACCTTCCTTAAGCACTTTAGAAACCTATAGCAACAACTCTGGCCCACCCAGCTTTCATATTGCTTTGTCAGCCAGCTTAGGTTCCTGACTACTTCATCTCTCTCCAATCTGCTTTCTCTGTCCTTCTATATCACATTCTAAGCTAAGCAAAACACCAGTTTACAAACTAAATGTCCAATTAAAAGAATGTTTTTTTTTTTTAATTTTTTTTTGAGATTAAGTCTTGCTATTTTTGCCCATGGAACTGCAGGCTCATGTTGCCCGGGGTACCACAAACTCAAGCAATCCCCAGCCTGAGCTTCCCAGGTAGCTGGGGTCACAGGTGCATGCCACCACGCCCAGCTATTTTTTTGGGACTAGGTCTCACTACGTGCCCATGGCGGAACTCAAACCGTGATCCCTAGCCCAGGCCGTGGCTTCCTAGGCTGCCTCCTACAGGCATGTGCCACCATGCCCAGCCTAAAAGAATGGTTTAATGCCTAGTAGATATATTGTGATTGTCTTAATAAAGCCAAGCATATAAGAATTTAGTTGAATCATTTAAAAAGAGCAAGGAGGAGTGGCTCTTAAGATGCCCATCATGGCTGAATGTGGGCATTGAACGCCATAGAGGAGAAAGTGATAATTAGGAGATACCATCATAGTGCAGTGGGTCCTGAGAAAGATGTAAGACCATCAAGAAGGTATTCGAGCACCTGGTTAAATACCTACAACTGAGAAATATTATTGAGTGACTGCAGAAAGCTAAACCCTGGCGGTATACATGCAGGAGGATATGGGCTGTAACACAATGTTGCAGACAAGCTCCTTGGATATGTTTGTGTGTGTGTGTGTGTGTGTTTTTCCTCCTGGCAGAAACTCTAAATCATTGATTATAACAGAGGTGTAGAGCTCGAGGGTCTTACCAAAGACTCCAAGAATATCAAGACTCAAATGTGTGTATAAGTTCTGTGGAACTTCCCCAATGACCATTCCTCCCACCCCACATTAAATATTCTAAATGCTTTTGAAAAAATAAATTAAAATAATAGTAAGTGGTAATAACACTGCCATCCAAAAGGAAAAGTGTCAAATTTAAAGTTATTTCTTTGCCACTTTTTTGTGTGGTTTTCACATTGCTGTGATTGCTTTGAATTTGTAATTTATTTAGCTTAATGTTACAGAATAAATATCTTCCATGTCACTATGTTGACTTTCTATGTGACTTTCAGATAGTGACATAATAGTCTTAATTTATCATGAGATACTTAAGACATACAAAAAAATATAACAAGTAATGGAATTAGCATTCATGTATCCTTATGGGGATTTAGTAATAAAACATTAGTAATGCAATCGATACCTTCTACATAACCTTGCTCACTTGCAACTCCCTTTTTCCCTAAAGTAGGTAATGTAGGCAACATAGGTTACTACTTTCTTAAATTTGATAATTATTATGTAACAGTGGTTACCCATGTTAATTAGGTATTGTGGTCATCATTTTTCAATGTATATAAAGATCTAACCATTATGTCGTGCAAAATAAACTAATACTGTTATATGCCAACTGTATCAATAAAAAAATTTTGGTTATTATTCAGTCCATGAACTTCTCAGATATACATGAATTTTTTCAAGATACATATGAATTTCTTCATACATATCTGAATCCTGAATTAATACATATATTAATTTGTATTTGTATATATCAAACTTCATATAATTTACATCACATAGTATATTACCTCCAGTTGATTTCTTTTCTTTTCTTTTTTTTTTTTTTTTTTTTTTTTTGAGACTAGGTCTTGCTTTGCTGCCTGGGGAACCGCAGGCTCACGTTGCCCAGGGTACCATGGACTCAAGCGATCCCCAGCCTCAGCTTCCCAGGTAACTAGGATTATAGGCATGCGCCACCACGCTCAGCTATTTTTTGAGACTCGTTCTCACTATGTTGCCCCAGACAGGTTCCGATCCCCAGGCGGGTCTTGAATCCCGTAACTCAAGCGATTCCTAGCCTCGGTCTCAAGCTTTATAGGCTGCCATGCGTCACCATGTCCAGCCTAATCTTATTCTCAGTGTTATCTTTATGGGAGTTATCTGTGTCAATAGATTCCAAAAGTGAAATTACTAAAAAACATGAACATTTTTAAGATTCTTGATACATATTGCCAAACAGTTTCCCAAAAGGATTATACCAATTCTATATTGCCACCAGAAATATTATTAGTTCCTTGTTTTATCATCTACTTACCAGCCATATTTGTAATTTTTTTCTTTAATTTTGCCTAGTTTTCTTAACAAAATGTGGTCTTGATTTCTGATGAAATTGAAATTTGAAAAAATTTCCAGATTATGTATTAATTATATTAGCTCCTTGATGATCTGTAGTTTATGCTTTTTATGACTGGTGATGATGTTTTATTTTAATAAAACAGAACAGTATTTGATAGAACTGTTAAATATTGACCCCCAAGTAGTTTGCAAAATGAGAACAATCTTTAGTAACCTTTGGAGAACTTTCATTTATGTTTTTATTCCTTTACTTATTTCCTTATTTTAATATTTTCCTAAGAAAACAACTAGGTGTTTCAGTTGAAATGGCCATTAAAGTTTTTCAAATGGCATTACTAAACTGTTAGGAAAAATTGCATCCTTGCTATTTTGTTAGATTTCTTCTCCTTTGAGAAATTCAAGACTCGAGACTTCACCGTTTAGAAAAATTTCAGACATAATAAATGAATGAATGAGTGAATCAGTGCTTCCATTGTAGAGAGAAGAAAATAATATAGTGCCATTTATTTACCAGTTTTATATCTCCTCCTTTATAAAGAAAATCCTAGTGATGGGGGGCTGTGGTGAAATTGAGGTACTGTGGTCCCCAGCATTGGTGGTGCTACTTTGGAATAGCAGCCATTGTGACCTGGTGGGTGGAGACTTGGAGAAGGGAAGCTAAGCCTTCTCAGGTATGAGGGGATTAGTGTGAGGGGATTTAAGGAAAAAATAGAGGTCTCCAAGCTGCCTCAGCCATGTGCAGCTGCAGGGCCCTAGACTGGGCTGATGAGGAGCCCAGGGAAGCATGTTGGAGAAACTTGTGACTTGTGTAAACTGACTTGGAAATTAGGTAATTGAAAATTTGGTTTAACTTTGAAACTGCGAAGCTTAGAAATTGTCTGGAGACCTGAAAAGGATTTGTGGTCTTGTTGTTTTCATCATGAGACATCTGAAGTTGTTGCTACTGTTGTATGGCATGAGCCTTGATGATTTGGGGCACTTTATAGTTGAAGCTGAAAGAATGTTGGAGCTGTGCCTTTTGAAGAAGAACTGAAGACACCATCCTGGTTTCCTCGTTGGATTTGAATCTCCCAATTTTGAAGAAAGGGCAACGGTTTGGCGCTTGGATGGGAGGCCTCAGTGAGGTAGCGTCTTCTATTTCAGAAGATATAGTGGGATGCAGGCCAGCTGTTCCCCTTCCAGGGTAGCTGGCTTAGTCTGGCTGCTCCATGAGGCCCAGGGCTCCCCCCTGTTGCCCCTAGCCAGCCAAGAGCCAAGGTGGAGAAGACCCCAGGGTAAGCCCCCCCCCAAATCTGGAGAGCCTGGGAGGGGGAACCAGATGGGGTTTTAGCCCCATCTACCAGCAGATGGTTGTAGCATGGGGCAGCCATCTGCAGCTCAGATAGGCTGAGGCATTTGCCCCCAAGCCCCAGTCCAAAGGGGAATTGGGAGAGCACACACATGGACATCTGGGTCCCGCCCCCACGCAGGGAGGTGCGGGGGGGGGGGGTAGGCAGGACAGGATGCCCCTTCCAGCTAATCTTCAGGAGGAGTAAACATATATAACACAAACCCCATCATAAAACAGGTGAGGGACCAGGTAAAAATCCAGACCATAAACCTGAAATGGACACAGTGGATGGACAATTGAGAGAACCAGTGCATGAGAGACAGGAGAAGCAACTATGGAAACACAATGTCAAAATGCACACCTATGTGCTCACCAGGTCTGGAAGACCGAAAACCTCATTTTTGGAGATGCCTTTTAGGAGAGCAAGGTGCCCCTCCCCACACTACGGGATCGGAGAGGAAGACCAAAGACTGGGGCCATAGGCCCCACAGCAAAGCTGCAAGCTGAGGCAGAGGAGATGATCTACAATGGCCATTCACAGATGCCTGTATCCACAGGGAAACTTCTTCACCGGCACTGGCAGGGGCTGAGACCCCCTAAAACTAACACCAGAACCATAAGCTAAAGCAGCAAAACAACCAAAATGGGATTGGAGAAGACAGTCTCCAACGAGAAAGCATGGACAGATCACAAATATAGACTGGCTGCTCAATGCAAACTTAAGACTGAAAACCTATCATCAAGATTCGCCTGGGGAGGGGCATGGTGGCTCATACCTATAAGCTTCAGCCTATGAAGCGGCCGGGGCAAGGAATTGCGGTTCGAGTCCCACCTGGGGCCCATAGCGTGACCTAGTTCCAAAAAAATAACTGGGCATGGTGGCACGCACCTGTAATCCCAGCTATCTGCGAAGCTGAGGCTGGGGATTGCTTGAGTCTGTGGTACCCCAGGCAACAAGAGCCTCCAGTTCCACGGACAAAAATAGCGAGACCTAGTCTCAAAAAAACAAAACAGTCCCTCACCCAACAAAAGAACAGTACCGCAGGAAAGAAAGAGATTAATGGACTTAACACAGACTAGCAAACAACAAAGACTGGGATGTGAGAATGGAGGGGGCAACTGAGGGAGGTGGGGGGGGTATCCCAAAAACCCAATTACTGAGATTGTGATTTAAAGAATAAAAATAAGTAACTTTAAAAAAAGAGCGTGACTGTTTGAAGATCTTGGTTTGTTTGATATGAACTGAAGTGAATAGCTGTGCCTTTGGAACAAGGAGCAATGGTGCCATCTTGGCATGAAGATGGGACAGTGGCTCCCTTTTGAGGAAGCACATGACTGACGGCCACATGTAGCCTTTTGGACTAGAGACTGAATTGGTTGGTAAGATTACCAAGGGGCTCCTTGTAACCTCAGTGACTTTTGTTTGCTTTGTCTTTTAATAAGTAAATTCGTTTTTTCCTCTCTTTAGGTTTACGTGGTCTTGCTATTGCTTGTGCAGGCTGGGATGAACCTAAGAATTAGGGAGTAATTGGGTTTGTAGGGCCAGCTGCTCCCCTTTGTAAGTTTTGTTAAGTACCCATTTTGCTTGTTTTGTTACCTGATTTCACTAGGAATTAATGGAAGTTTCCTTTAATACCTTATAGAATTAATATAGCTCTTAACAAACAAAACAAGGATCAATGGTAGCTACTAATCTACAAAGAGGTGTTTAGAGGTGTTTAAGGAATACTGTTTTATTTACAGGCTTATCACATGCACTAGAAAATATAAAGACAGTGAATTTGTGGCCCTTTTAGAAACAGCAGAGAGGGGGAGAGAACAGGGAGAAATCAAGTTGCAGGTTGCTGAACCAGGTTATAAATAGCCTTTAAGAACTTACTAAAAAATGCTGGGCATGGTGGTTCATGCCTGTAAACTTCAATCTATGAAGCGGCTGGAGCTAGGGATTGCAGTTCAAGTCCTGCTCTGGGCAACACAGCGAGACTTAGTCCCAAAAAATAGCTGGGTTTGGTGGCACACTCCTGTAATCCCAGCTACCTGGGAAGCTGAGGCTGGGGATGACTTGAGTCTGTGGTACCCTGGGCAAAGTGAGCCTGTGGTTCCACGGGCAAAAATAGTGAGACCTAGTTTAAAAAAAAAAAAAAAAAAAAACTTGCTAAAAAAGATGAATTTTGTTTGACTGCCATTGACAGCCCTAAAATATTATTTTTCCTTTATTTTTAGCCATACCATAAATCAGTGGGCATCTTTAAATACAAAGGCACAGACAACACTACCTTTGTAATATTTGCAATACCATGAGTGTAATTAAATAATACGATATCATCACTTCTCTCAGGATGAAAATGTGTTTTAGAAAGATAAGTCAGGAGGCTGTCTGGAAAATAGATGGTTCAAGGAAGCAATGGATGGAGGTGATCCCTGGGAGATTGATTGCTGCAGTCCAGGTGAGATAGAATGAAGGTCTGATGTTATAAGACATCATGCTAAGCACTTCAGGGAACAAGACGTGGCCCCTGCCGTGAAGGATGCATCAATGAAAATGCCAAACTCCATGCTTGTTTACCCTAACATGATTCCCCTGGAGACAGTGATGTAGAAAGACATGAATAAGAGAGATAGACTTTTATTAAAATCCTGCTGAAGGTAAAGATAATAGAAAGCAGTAATTCTTGCTTGATCTTTTCAATTTGACTGTGTCTTTATGTAATCAATTTATACACCCCGCTGTTAGTGTTTTGACCAACTATACAAAACAAGGCAAGGGGGAACAATGCTGTCAGCAGTTGCCTGGACTTGTCAGTGACTATGATTTCAGTAACTAATGACTTGCTGACTCAAAGACAAGAGGAAAGCAAAAATCTCCTGTGTCTGTTCTGCGGCCAGTTAAGTGATTACAAAACTTCGAAATCCACAGTAAGGGGGAATTCTTTCTGTTGCTCAGCTTGCTCATTCGCTGTGTCATATATTAACTAGAACTGAGGTTGCTTTCTAAACTTAAAGAAAAAGTGAGTCATGGAATGCATTTCCGGGGCTTGGTATCCTGGGTCAAGTGGCAAAAAAGATAGGACCTCCTTCTCCAGCCCCAGGCTTCATTACTCACCTATGTCTCCTATGACTGTGTAGACTGAACTACATAAAAAACTATTGCATCATCCTCCCTCATGTCTGCTGAATAAAGCTAACATCCAGCCCAGAGTCCGGCCCCAGAGGGCTGGTTGGGAAAAAAGGATGGGATTTGGAAGCAGATAAGGGTGAGTGTTGGCTTTTTTCTTTTTTTTGAGACTAGGTCTCGCTATTTTTGCCCGTGGAACCGCAGGCTCACGTTGCCACAGACTCAAGCAATCCCCAGCCTCAGCTTCCCAGGTAGCTGGGATCACAGGCGCGCACCACCACGCCCAGCTATTTTTTTGGAACTAGGTCTCGCTGCGGGGCCCCAGGCGGGACTCGAACCGCAATCCCTAGCCCCGGCCGCTTCACAGGCTGAAGCTTACAGGCACGAGCCACCGTGCCCGGCCTTGTGCTTAAAATAGTAGAATTTTATATTATATAAATTATAACCTCAATCAAGCTATATTTTTTGGGGTTATATGTATTTATCTTACATCACTGTATAGTCCCACAGTTCTGCCACCACCATATTACCCGTGAACTGTCACCATGAATTCTGTGCTCATTCCTCCCCTGCTTTTATCCTTCCACCCTCCTACTCCCTTGCTGTATGCTTCAGTTCTGTTA
>PVHY01023280.1:0-21219 GCA_004024945.1 Uropsilus gracilis
TTTATCTCTTTCCTCTAGACATTTGTTCCTAGTGTGTGATGTGGTTTTCCTCTCAAGGGCTTTTGGTTTTGTTTTACAGCAATTTAGTTGTGGTCTCTGGAGAGAGTCAGCGCAGTCTTCACCCTACTGCATTCTCTCTCTCTCTCTCTCTCTCTCTCTCTCTATATATATATATATATATATATATATATTTCACAACATTGTAATCTCAAGGATTTGCCCCCCCCCTCCCTTCCCCCCCTTTCCCTCCTGCTCAAAGTTGTGCGCTTCAGTTTGGTGCTTAGCTTGTTTTGACTTTCCTCAAGGCTTTTGTTTATTTTTTTCACTATATCCCATATATTAGTGAAACCATTTGGTTTCTGTCTTTTTCTTTATGGCTTGTTTCTACTAATATGATTTCTTCTAAATACATCCATGTTGTTATGAAATCATTGAATTTGTCATTTTGGATTGATGAGTAATATTCCATTGTGTATATATACCACATTTTTTTCATCCAGTCATCTGTTTTGGGACATTTAGGTTGTTTCCATGACCTTGCAACTATAAATTGTGCTGCAGACCCTACAGCATTCTTGCCCAACTTCTTTTAGGTGTGAGAACTTAAAAGTGGTGATTTTTGAAAAAAGCCTAAACCTTGGATCTTCAGAATCTCTAGTATGCCTGTATATATTTGACTTCAGGACTTTCAGGAGGTTTAAAAGAAATTGAACATTGTAGACTGATTATCTCATGGACTGAGTCTGAGTGATTATTAAAGAGATTAGTGTAAAGGAAGCAGCCTGTTCATGATGCCAATTGTAGTGCAGGCTGAGGCTCACCAATCTGTGTGGTTCTTTATTGGTTCTAGCAGTTACACAAACTCACTAAGCAGAACAGGGCAGGGTAGGGCTAGGGCTAGGGCTAGGACCAAGGCCAGGGCCCAGGGTGGGGTCTGGGAAGCCGTGAGCTCTCCAACCCCCTAAAAATCTTCATACTCTTCCTTTGGGCTCTCTCTCTGGTGTTCTCTCACCAGAGTGCTTTCTGTCTCATACTCATACTCATACTCCAGTTGCCAGAGAATGGTAAGTAGAAATAGGGTATATCAGGGAAAATATAACTGCTAGACAGACCGATGACAATATGAATAACAGAAGAGTATCAAGTGTAGCATAAAGACTTTGTGGAAACTAAAAAGCACACACACACACACATATATAGCACACAATATATTTTACACATATATTAAAAAATTTAAAGGCTATGTATAGTTATATGGATATAACTATCTTTCCAATGAGGCAATTGACAACTGAATTGGTGAAGATGCACATTTTTGAGACCCAAGAAGTAGTCTGTGTGATTAAAAGAAACAATACAAACAAAAGACAGAGAGGGAAAAATGATGAAAATCACAGGGGAAGAAAAACAACAATGTAATAGGCTTAAAGATAGACACATGCCTGAGACACAATAAACAGGCCCAAATGTTCCAGAAGGAAAAAAAGTAGGAGGAAAAAAATAAGTGAGTAACAAAATAACAGATAATTTTCCTGGCCTGGAAAAAATTTCAAAGAAGTGAATCTGCAGATCTAAAGCACTTACTACATTTTCCATTTAGTGCTCAAAGTAGGCATATTTGGATATTCCTACATGCTAAGGATAGACAGAAAATTGATAAGCTTTCAGACAGAAAGGGAAAGTTTTCTAAAAAGAATGACATTAAACTTCTCATTTGTAATGTTGGAAGCTAGAAAACAGAAGTTACCCATTAGTAAAATAAAGGGGCTGTAATCCATCAGCCAATATATAATCATCTATCCTGATAAAGTAAATATTTGCAAGAATTCAGAGTCTGTATTGCTCCCCTAGCTGAAGAAACAATTTAAGAAAAGACTCAAGTTAGCTAAAAACAGTGTCAGGAAAATTGTAAAGAAATTCCTTGAGGAAGCCATGTGCAAAATAAATCTATAGCAGGACTCAAAGAATGCAATAAAGTATCAAGTATTGTGCTAAAGATGAATTAACTCAGTTTTCGTACAAGAGATAATCAGACAGGTACAAGCACCAAAATCCAGCTACGTGCTGTTTGCAAGAAACACCTGTTGGGTGGGTCAAAATCTACCAGGCAAGCAAAAAGAAATTTCAATATTACAGAAAACTAATTTAAGAGATGGACGTTATATTATTAGTAAGAGGCTTCATAATTTATGAAGACATACATAGTAATAGTATCAAACATGCTAAGTACCTAGAGAACATAAATTTGAAAACTTGCTTAAACGTATCATTTGGTAAGAAAATTCAGTACATTTGTGTTGGCATTAAAGAGACAAAAAACAAGCCATACAGAAATCCAATAGTGAAATTAAACATTTGATGTAAGAGGGCTACAAAAACACAGGCCTAGACTAAAGAACATATTTTGGTGTCCACAGAACATTAAAAAAAATAATTTCTCGGAGCATTTAATTGCTCGGAGAAAACAAGCAAAGAGAATTTGCACGTTTCCTCCCACTCAACCTGCACTCTCTCCTGAATGTGTCCACACACTGCATTCTTGTCCCTTTGGTCTCTCCAGTTACCGTGAACGAACTCTCTGCTCTTGGCTAAGGGGTCTATCTTCCCATTGTGATCACTAGAGTCCATCCATTCTTGTCCATATATCCACCCAATTCCAGCAACTCCCATCTCCTGGAACATGGATTTTCTGGAACATGGAACGTCTAGACTGCATCTTTTCCAATTATTCTGATATTTCCCTCATTAACAAAACTTCTTAGGTCTTTTCCCACACCACTCAGCTTCGCCTACAGTCTTATTTCTTCCCTCCCCTTGGAGCAAAACTTTGAGAAAGAATCTGCTTTAAGGCTATTCTTCCAGTTTTTCTTGTTATTCAGAGAAACGCCGCATGCACCACGTAGGTGCTCATTAATGATAGAGATAGATGATGAAAGGATGCTATCTAATGTGAGTCAGCCGGTCTGGAAGGATCATTCGATGCTAAGGTCCGGCTCCCACACCCGACTTGCCCACAAGCGATAGGTTTTCAGTACGGAAGAGGGCTGTGCGCACCCGGAGTGCTGTGCGTAGAAGAGGGTCCCATACCAGACAGCTTCGTTTAAAAAAGTGCACGGCAGAGCGAGCTGGGCGCAGACGGGGAAGGAGAGGAGAGACAGCAGCTCCGCCAGCCAATGGGAGGAGAGACGCGCGGACCAGGTGAGTACGGTCCGGCCGCAGCCGCCCCCGCCCCCACGCAGCCCCTTCACGCGCTCTCGGGGCGCGCGGCGGATGAGGGATAATAGGCTGGCAGGGTCCGGCGTGACTTCCTTTTCATAGCACGCAAGCCAGCGCTCAGCCGCCGCAGTCGTTCCCCTTCCCTACTTTACGTCGTGGCTTTCAATGCAGGGATTTAACCTTCGACACCCGCGTCCGCTGCCCCGAGGTATGGAATATCCTCTTCTTCGCCAGTGTTCTGGCCGCTCTAAAGTAGGTAGGGTCCGTGAGTCTTTCCAATGCCCACACAGTGGAAAACTAGGATGGTCACGCAGACCGCTGGCTGAAGCCAAGACCCCCCGGGGTGGGTGGAAAAGGCCTTTGGCTAGTGGGTGGGAAAGGCCGTTTACTTATTGCAGATGTGCGGTGCCCTGGACCCAGGCGCCCGCGGTAGGAAGTCCACTTCGGGGGCGGGGGGTCCACTAACTCACACACAGTGTCCACGCCTTAACTCTCCTGAGCGTTGCTAGTGTGGATGTCCCCCACACCCACACACCGGCTAAACTCAGACCTGACTCTGGTTGCTGCGAGAACAGGTGTTACTCTGTTACTTTCAATCTGAGAATATTTCTCCCACCTGTGTTCCCAGCTTATTCCACCACTGCCTCCTCTGAGACCTCCTCTCTACTGAGGGCAGGAAATAGCCTAAATAAATGATACGGTCCCTTTTAGCTTTCTCCTTCCTAGCAAAGTTCTGGAAAGAATAGCGCATGCTTGCTCTCTATATCAGTCCAGAGAGGTAAGGCTCCCACCCCTAGCCCTAGCGGTGATCTAAAATTACTCTTTTCTCCAGAGATTACCTGGTGAACCTCCAGCAGCCACATTTAAGTACAGTTGGTAGATGATCGTTAACTTTATCTCTTAGGGAATTGACAAATCGATAGGGCCTTCCTTTTCTCACATATTTAAGGAGTGTATTCTGATTAAAGAAAGCTGTCATAAATTGATCTAAACCCAAAACACAGCATGATTAATAAGTTGGTGTGTGTATATATCTGTAGCTCTCTCTTAATATGTGTGTGTGTATATATATATATATATGCATGTGCAGAGGTTTTAATTCCTTTAATTCACAGGCTTTTAACTGTTGCAGTATTAAAAGTCAAGTGTGTTAGATATGTACACTTATTTCATTAGGCATAAATGTATTGACAACTATTTACTATTCTAGATAAACACCCTTATGTATAAGACTTTCTTTTTTGTACTTGGGATTCTTTCAACTGGATAATTTCCCAAAGAAGAGGTAACTGATTAAAAGCCATACATGTTCTTCATTATGGACATGAAGCTTAATATGAGTTTATCAGTTAAAATTTATATTAACAACACCTGCTCCATTTCTTTTCATATATGGTATTGTTTTTGAAGCATATTTTTTTCTTTTGATAATCATGAAGTAAAATCACCTGGTTTGCTCTAGTTTTGTTATTTGCTTAAGTTTGAACAGTTTATGAAAAGGTAGCAGTTTATTTTTTCTCTCTTCAAACAGTTCTTTTCTGATTATATGCATATCTTGCTGGTGATTTTTTTTAAAGTATATCTTTCGTGTGAATTGTAGTTGATATGGAAGAGTACATTAAGCATAAGTTTTCCATTTAGTGAATGATGACTAAGAGATCATGCATGTAGACCATCACCAGGTCAAGAAATAAGAGATTACCAGGAACTCAAGGTCGGCTTCCTGGTCATAAATGCCTCGCTCACATCAAAGTAATATTACACCGACTTGTACTTCTTTGATAGATAATTCCTCACTCCTAACCCATTAAAAAAAGGGGACTTTAAGAGCCGTACTTGTACCCATAAACAATATTTAGTTTTCTATTTTTCAGTTTTGACCTTTTTATGGAGTCATAAATTACATAATCTTTGGTTTTGGCAACTGATTGTGAGCTTTATCCTAGTGGCACATAGCTACATATATTTTCATTGCTATGTGGAATTTCATCATGTGACTTTATCTACAATTTATTAATTGGTTTGATTATAGGTGAACTCCTGGATCTCTTCCAGTGCTTAGGAACTGCAAACAATGCAGCTATGGCTACTGTATTTCTTCGTGTTGGTAGACTTCAAGGGTGTCTTCTAAGGGCTTCACTTGCAGAGCCATACAGTGTGCATATTTCCAATAAAAAATTGTTTTTATAGAAATTTTATATTTATGTTCTCATACTAGTTTCACTCATCCATCTTGCGTTATTATAATATATCACAACTAAACTAAAGAATCTTGCATTTTTACAGTGTATCACAACTAAAGCAATTAAAACTCTTAAGTCATACTTAATTAAGATACTCTTTTTTCCCCCTGTCTTTATTCTTGAATCCTTTCCACTTGTTTTCTTAGCCTCTTCTGGTCTATGACAATTTTTCAGTCGTTTCCTTGTTTTTGAGGACTTTGAAAGTCCTGAGAAGTAAGAACAGGTGTTTTATAACAGTCCTGAGAAGTAAGAACAGGTGTTTTATACCATGTCACTTAGAGTTTGTGTGATAATTGCCTTGTGGTTAGACTGAGATTTCAGGTTTTGGGAAGCACCATCACAGTGCTATTCTCATCAAATCCACAGCACATACTTTCAACATCAGCAATGATTTGTGGTATTAACCTTGTTCACCTGGCTGAGGTAGTGCTTGTCAGGTTTCTTCACTTAGCAAATGGTGAAAAACAGCCCACATGTGTGGATAGGATGGACTGGAATTAAGATCTAGCTCCTGGATGTAGGAATGGCTACATAAAATAACTGGAGTCCTTCCTTAAGAGGGTTGGTTGCATTCCATTCATTTATTTATTCAGTCATTTTGTTTTGTACTTACATTATAATTCATACTATATTATTGTTTTTGTTGTTGTTATTATTTTGACTACTGGGAACTCTTTAGGGTTGATGCCCATATCTTTTTGACATACTCCATCCTTTTCCTTATTTTCTGGCACTAGAAGAAACTAAACTCATTTCTTACCTTGTTCATTCCCAGTCCACGAATCAGCAGTTTCTCCACTGAGCTGTGATTCCTCTTATTGAAGATGGTGTTAGAAACCAAGAAGTGGGGTGGGAGAGTATCTCCAGTTTTTATATTTAATGACAGTAGTTTTAATTAAAGTGTTTCATTTTTTTTGCCTTCCACTTCAAGTTTTTATCTGTCATATTTCCTATAAATGTTTTGGTTGTTTTTGTCTTACCTTTTTATATTTGGAATGTATGGACAAGAAGTTTTGATTTCAATGTAGTTAACAATATAACTCCTAATACTCTTGGTCATTTCCCTTACAATATCCAATTTCCAATATCCAATCCAAGCCAGTCACTCTTCTCCTAAAGTGACTGAGTACTCAGTTTTCCCTTCTAGCTTGAAGTATTAACCATTGATTTACTAATTTACTCTGTGATTTATTCTGAGAGGATACTTAGTTTTTATCTAAATCGTTGACAAATTGTCCTAATCTGCAATGGATGTTACCCTTCCCAGTTATAACATATACATAAAAATCTTGTCAGGTCATATTTTTCAGAGTTATCTGCTGTCTGATTTGTTATGCTAATATCAGCGAGGGCTGGTAAATTGAATACTGCTGTCTTGGAAAGCAGGTTTAACTAGGGGCATTTTCTGCCCTGGGGACATGTTACAGCAAGACAGTTTGTCAAACTGGAGGGTTAAAGTTTCTGATGGTATAAGTGGGTGGAGGTCAGGAATGCTACTAAATATCAGAGTATTTATAATGTCCCCCAAGATAACAACCAAATGAAGTACACCACTTGGTGGGGGGAGGGGGCAAGAGGGTGGGAACGGTCAGGGAGGGAAGGTAGTGAGTGAACCCTAGGTATTACAAAGATGTGAAATTTATATATAAATAATTTAATATTTAAAAAAATAACATAAACCAATGTCCCCAAGTAAAATACCTAGACAAATAGTGAGGTTTAGAAACTGCTATTGGTGATCCACTAGAGTAATCAAGAAAAAAAATTAGGCAGGAGTTTATGAACGGGTGGTAATATCCTGATTCATCGATAAAAATGTCATTTCCCCCAAAACCTTTTCATCCTTACCCTTTATAAAAAAGAATTTCTTTGCATCTTCCTAGAGCTCACAAGTCTCTCTCTCTCCCTCTCCTTCCCCACCTCTCTATATATTACTATTCCCCTCCTCTCCTCTAGCCCAGTGTTCAGCAGATTCCACTATCCCTACAGAATGCATTTAAATTCTGACTGCCTAGGAAAATAGAATGAAATTAAAGACAATAGTATATAGTAGAAAGAGACTATGCATTGAAGTTTCATAGATTACTTGTCAACTCTGTAACCTGAGCAAATGTATTTCTTAGTCCCTATATCTGTAAGATAGTCATAAAACTATCACTGTACATCCTCAATGTTAGTATCACAGATACATATTGAAGGTATAGGCTAGGGAAATTTACAGTTTAAGTGACAGGTGGTTTCTGATAAAAATCTGGAGTGAGCATCAGAGTGAAATTCTGTTGAAATAAGGTCATGGGAGTTGAGATCTAGGATGAGACAAAATGCTGTGCTGGTGGGCTTTGAACTCACTCAGTGTTTGTGGTGTTGGAGAAGGAATGTGAAAAGGAGCTGTGAGCCAGGAATGCAGACCTTGGTAGCTATGAATTTGTGACCAGAGATGTCACAGGGAGGCGGTGGATGGTGGTATATTCCAGCTGCATGTGCTTTTAGGGTAATGATGTGTTGATGGTGCTACAGTAACTCTTTTTTATACTGAGATAAATGTTGGGTATTAGTAGGGGAAAGAAAAGGTGGGGAAAGTTGCCAGTACTTAGTAGGAGCATGTTCTGTGCCAGGTGAGATGATCTCAGCCTCATTTAACTCAGACCACTTTCCTCTCTGTTTATGATATTCGTTGAGGCTCAGAGAGATGGCTTGCCTTCATTTCTTACAGTTCATAAGCAGTGGAACGGGCAGAAACTGTTAGGAAGCATTCAGTGATCCATACTAGAGGAATGGGTTTGTGATAGAAAATTTACTACTCTGGGCACAAGGTCTGTACCTGTAAGAAGCATTCAGTGATCCATACTAGAGGAGTGGGTTTGTGATAGAAAATTTACTACTCTGGGCACAAGGTCTGTACCATGCCTGAGATAGTGAGCTTTGACATGTTTGGGGAGTCAGTATTTTTCTGGGTGCTTCATTTCTTTTCAACAGGTCCTATTCCATGATCTTTTTTGTTTGTTTGAAGTGAAAGCCTGAATATTAACCATGGACAAGATGACCAATTCATTTTCATCTTCCTTCTTTTCGGATTTTGGACTGCTCTTGTATTTGGAGGAGCTAAACAAAGAGGAATTACATAAATTCAAGTTACTACTAAAGGATGAAACTGTGGAACCTGGGCACTGCCAGATTCCTTGGGCTGAAGTGAAGAAGGCCAAACGAGAAGACCTGGCTAACTTGATGAATGAGTTTTATCCAGGAGAGCAGGCCTGGGCCTTGACTCTCAAGCTCTTTGGCAAGATGAACCTGCAGGATCTGTGTGAGAGAGCAAAAGCAGAGATCAACCGTGAGTGACGTGAGGGATGGATCTGGGCATAGGGCAAAGAAAGTGCTTCCTGGAGGCCACTGGAATGGTTCTGTGAAAGATTCAACCACTCTGTGGGTCACAAGCTCAAGGACCTTGGGAGCTTGTTGAATCATTTGAGGAACCGTGAAGGGGGGAAAGGTTTGAAGCACTTTCTCAGCTTGGCTTCCTAGTTGAAGTAGTTTTACCATGTTTTGCAAGTCAGAAATATTAGAGGAATTAATAAGAATCATCCCATCTAGTGTTGTTTTGCCTAGACTCAAATAAAGTCATGTGAAGCTGAATTTTAAGGAGTCTCAAATGTGACTTCATATCTTTGTTGAAATATGGTGAGTGGGCAAAAAAAAGTAAGGGACCTAAGCTGAGCCAGTATCTCTATTCTCAGGCATGAAATATAATAGAGATCTATAATTCCTTTCTTATATACAAGGCTTTATAGCTACAAAGTGTACAGCCTTTATTTCCTTTGAGGCTCACCATATACCTATGTGGTCAATATTAATAAGGAAACTAAGATATAGCCTAGATCAATTGTTCTGGAGTTAGATGGTAGGGTGGATCGAGGTCAGGGCACAGGTGGGGGACAGGGAGGAGCTTGTGAAAGGAGGTATGAGGTCTCCTACTTTGTGCTGCTGACATCACAGCTCCTCCCTCGGCTAAATTGGTGGAGTGTAAAACTTTATAGTCTAGGTTTTCTTAAACTCAGAAGGTCATAAAATCAAACCACTGACTCCTCATCTGACTCCACTAACCCCTGCCCTGCCCTGCCCATCACCAATGCTGTCCTTATTTTTGATAGATATCATCACCTTTTGGAGTCTATTGCAGGGGCAGCTCAGACCATAGGACCAGAGGAAGTCATGGCCAGGGAGATACAAGGTGATCAGGATGCAGTGCCTGGTGAGTTAAATGGTCTTTTTGTCAGATTGGGGGATGAGTTTGAGCTTTTGAAGGATGATGGTTTATCTCCCAGAGGATCTTACTTCACCTCTGTTTAAAACTTCTATCTGACCTATTGCCTGCCTTTATTATTTAAAAGGAGTCAGTAAAAGTGGCGAGAATATATGGAAGAGATATCTGTTCTAACAATGGGTTCAGAGATGACTTCCTTGAGACAGTGACATTTGAATTGAGATCTAAAAGAGCAATGGATTTAACTAGGTAAAGAAGAAACCAAATTTTCATTCAATTTTTTTCTCTTCAAAAAAAGGGCTCAGGCTCTGCACCAGCATTCACTTCTATTAATGTTTTATTCCATATAAAGTAGATTATTTTGATATTTGAGTTATTACTCTCTTTAGGTGCTCCCTAGCTATTACTGGTTTATTGTTGCCCTGTTCTTTTTATTTTTTTTTTTAAACTGGATAACACTCTATTGTCCATATAGAGCATTTTTTTCCCGCTCTAGAGGAAAAGGTCAAAGAAATTATTTCTAAAGTGAATCTAATTTTTGTTTTCCCATTACAAATTCAGTTTTTTTTAGTGTTTGTGAGTTTTGTTTCCACTTTCCAATTGAGGTTTTAAATCTACAGAAATAATCTTATTTACATTCTTATTTTAACCAGCTGCATTTAATTTCAGTCCATTATCGCTTTTTTTTGTTCCTAATTTAAAGTCCAATAGTCTTAACATTGCAATTTGTAGGATAATTTTAACCATGTGTATCTTTTTCTTTTCCTCCTCCATTCTGACTAAGGTGATGGAACCGAATACAGAATTCGAATAAAGGAGAAATTCGGCCTCACGTGGGATAAGAAGTGTTTGCTTGGAGAACTTGAAGATTTTCATCATGGAATTGCTCAGGCAGATCAAAAGCTGTTGGAACATTTGTATGACATGAACATGACAACTGGTGAGCGGCCCAAGACAGTGGTGCTCCGGGGCGCTGCTGGAATTGGGAAAACAACCTTGATGAGAAAGGCCATGTTTGACTGGGCAGAGGGAAAGCTCTTTCAGCAAACGTTTTCCTATGTTTTTTATCTCAACGCAAGAGAAATTAACCAGATGAGAGAGAGAAGCTTTCTTCAAATGCTATCTAAGGACTGGCCCAGCACAGAAGGCCCCATTGACCGGATTATGTCCCAGCAAAATAGGCTCCTTTTTATTATTGATAGTTTTGATGAACTGAACTTTGCCTTTGAGGAACCTGAGTTTGCGCTGTGCCAAGACTGGACCCAGGTACACCCAGTGTCCTTCCTCATAAGTAGTTTGCTGAGGAAAGTGATGCTCCCTGAGTCGTCCTTACTGGTGACGACTAAACTCAAAACATATAAGAAACTAAAGCCTTTGTTGAAGAGTCAGTGTTCTGTCGAGCTACAGGGTCTGTCTGAGGATGCCAGGAGGGAATATATTTACCAATTTTTTGAAGACAAGAAGTGGGCCTTACAAGTATTCAGTTCATTGAGAAACAACGAAATGCTTTTTAATATGTGCAGAGTTCCCCGAATGTGCTGGGTAATCTGTACTTGTCTGAAGCAGCAGATGGAGAAGGGTGGTGATATCACACTGACCTGCAAAACCACCACAGCTCTGTTTACTTGCTATATCTCTAGCTTGTTCACACATGGTGATGGGTACTGCCCTCGTCTACCCAAACAGATCCAACTGAGGAACCTGTGCCACTTGGCTGCCAGAGGAGTATGGACTATGACATATGTGTTTTACAGGGAAAATCTCAGAAAGCATGGGTTAACTAAATCTGATGTCTCAATTTTCCTGGATATGAATATTCTTCAAAAGGACGCAGAATATGAAAACTGCTATGTCTTCACCCACCTCCATGTACAGGAATTTTTTGCAGCTGTGTTCTATATGTTAGAAGGGAAGATGGGAACTAGGGATGATTCCTTTCAGTCTTTTGAAAACTTGAAGCTGTTACTTGAAAGCAAAATGTACAAAAACCCCCATTTGACTCAGATAAAGTGCTTTTTGTTTGGCCTTTTGAATGAAGATCGAGTTAAACAACTGGAAAAAACCTTTAACTGTAATATGTCAATGGAGATAAAATGTAAGGTTCTTCAGTGGATGGAGATATTAGGAAACAATGACTATTTCCTATCACAGCAGGAAATCCTGGAGTTGTTTCACTCTCTCTATGAAAGCCAAGAGGAAACATTCGTAAGCCAGGCAATGAGATTTTTTCAAAAGATGGTCATTAATATTTGCGAGAAAGTACATTTGTTTGTGTCTTCATTCTGCCTTAAGAACTGTCATCGTTTACAGAGTATTCAACTGTCTGTGAATGTGGTATCTGAGAAGATGTTGTTAAACTTAAGCCCAGAAGCTGAAACTTGGTAAGTGTGTTTGATCACTTCTCTGGATGTGCCCTGTGAGGGGAGTAATGGAGGTAGATTTCCTCAGAGGGAGGAGGAGGTCACAGAGGGCCTCAGTTGTTTATCTGAGGCCCCAGAGCCAGGGTAGTCCTTCAGAGTTGTCTTACCCTGAGTCAAGGAGGCCAGACATTTAAACCCTTTATTGGCCAGTCTTGGCTACTCATGAAGAAGGGGTGAAGTGGCTCTCTTTTCCCAGATAGGAACTTGACTGAGAATTATCAGCTGTTAACACTCTCAACAAGGAAGTAAGTGCTTCAGTGCTTGAGGAAGTATGTAGCCCAGGGCAAACTTGTACCTACCTTGGTATGTATATTTTTCTTTCTAAAATAATACACTCTAAAAGAATAGGGACCAAGAATTTCTTACTGAACTCTTGTACATAGGTTATCTGTCTGGGCTCTACTGCACTGTCATCTACTGGCCTAGCTCACCTTCTTAATTGCTTGACATAGGCTGGCCTTAGTTTGGTTGTTTAGAAAATATTTCAACCCTTGGACATCTAACTAGAGAGAAATGTAAGAAATAGCTGGTACTGAATGTTTTGAAGGAATAAGTAAACCTTCAGCATATTTGGCTTATTTTGCCCTTTCCTTCTTCCCTTTTCTGACTCTACCCACGTAAGTATTGTGGAAGAATTAACTTATGGTATTAATTCCAAGTTGAACTAAAACTAATATTAGATTTATTATTTGTAATACAATTATGTAGTGCATGGGATATTTAACAGTATCCAGCTCAGTGCTGGTCAAAACCATAGCTCTTTTAAGGTAAAACTGAGAAAGTAAATGTACAATTATTAATTCAAGCACACATCAAACAGTAACTGACATTTGCTTACTATATCCCTGATGACTTGCTAAGTCCCAACTCATTTCATCTCCCAACAATTCTAGGTAGATGCTATTATTTCTACTTAGGAAAAAAAAAATCTGAGGTTCTAAAATTATATATAACTTGACTGAAGTCACACATCTGATTGTGAGTCTTTAGTTTTCCAACTTTACCCAAGTTACCATGTTGTCATAGGCAAAGACAGAAATATTCTTAAAAGAACATTTTTCTCTGAACTGTGGAAGTAGGTATTATAGGCTGGGATGGAATGGTCTTGGAGAGTTGTGTGTAATCTCGTCAGTTTTCTTGCCTTTAATAGTTCTGTTTAAAGAAGATTTTGAACCCAGGGCATGAGAATATATTTTATGCCTAATTATAATTATTAGGAAGACATTCTGACTACTAGATTGCCAATCTTTATGCTACCCTCCCTTCACCTAAGTTATACTATTATAACTGGCGATGTTGCTTTAAAAAGACTAAGAAATTAGTGTTTTAAAAGGTATTATAAGTGACATGTTTCTTTTACAATATCATTACATAGTAAAATTCACATGAGGAGGATTTTTGTGTTTACCATTTTATCCATAGTACTTGTTCACAGTAATCACTTGAATGCTTGAATAAATGATTTCATTGGTTTTCTCAAATTTAAGACCTCAGGTGATATCAAGACCAGCCCTTTGCAATATCACTCATTCCAATTTAAGATGTGGAGATAACTTGTATTTATTTTGTAATGAAGGAGAGCAGGATTTGCCACTTCAGAATATACCACTTTTAAGTAAATTATTTTGAACTGAAGGCCTTTGAATTCCTGAAATCTCTTATCTGTCTAAAAGCAGAACCTCTCAGGAGAAGTCAGCTGTCATAAATCCCCTTCACAAGTGCACTGCTAATCTTCTTGGAGACAGAAGTCAGCAGCATACCTAGACTAAGCATTGACAAATAATCACTTCTCCTACTCCTTTTCTAAAGTCCTGTGTATTATTACAAAAAGTCATTTAATTTTCTGTATGTGCTTTCTCCCCCCATTAGTTCCCTACTAAGTTAGGTATATAGACCTCAAATTCTAACCATCACTTTGAGTTACACAAAACTGAGATTCTTTCATGTGCACCCCCATTACACATGCTGACAACATTTCTCTGCTTTTCTTGTGTTAATATGGCTTTCATAAGTCTGGTTTATAGGGCCCCACTCAAAAAGAGTTTGGAAGGTAGAGGGAGAGTAATCCCCAGCCGCCAACAGAAGCTATTATGTATAAGGTAACATGCTAGAACTTTTATATATTTTTAATATAATTGATAGGAGCTACTAACTGTTAAGAGCATTAACAATGTGAAATATTTGCTAAGCATTTTCTAAGGATTGTCTTTAAATATTCACAGTAATCCTAAGATTTAGATATTACTATCTTCATTTTTAAGGTGCAGAAGATGAGGCTCACACAGACGCTCACACAGAATGGTAACACAGCAGTGTTACCACTAACCACTGTTCAGTGAATGGCAAAATTGGGACTCAGGGCTGTTCGATTCTAGAACCTTGCTTATAATCGCTAGGCTATACTCTGTTTTCTTTATAACCCTTTATTTTTTATAATAATTTGATTGAAAATATGAAGCTATAATTATATTGCTTTAAAAAATGTACAGTACTAAATGTACCTTCTAAAATCAACTATGAAATTCCCACAACCCTGTGAAAGAGGATTTCCATTTTACAGATGAAGAAAACTCAGAGCTCATTGAACTAATGTGACATAGTGAAGTAATGTAGCTATTACGTGACGGTGCTGAGGCATAGAGCCTCGGTTTCTACTCACACCACAGTCCTATTAGGTCTGCCCATTCATCATCTTACTCATGCTGGTCATTTTTATTTTTCTTCTTGATAATGGCTCTACTGGTATTTGACGATTTCTCCCTTGTTCCTCCTGACTCTTCTTCCAAAGTGAAGTCTCTCTAGTTTTAGTTGAGGGTGTGGAGGCTGATCTGGGTGCTCTCATCATTCCCAAAGTGCACTTATTTTCACCCAGTCTCATCTTCTGAGTGTTGTTGAATTGAAATAGATTGATTGATCTTCCCCCAATTATTTAGGGAAAGGGACAGTGGTGACATTACTCAGTGCTGGCAAGATCTTTTCTCTGTACTTCATACAAATGAACACTTGAAAGAACTGGACCTGTGTCACAGCAACCTTGATGACTTAGCAATGAAGACTTTCTATCAAGAACTCAGTCATCCAAACTGTAAATTAAAAAAATTAATGTAAGTATGGCACAAGAAAGTATAATGGAATTACTCCAATTTCACCTTTACTTTCCAGTCCTACTTATTAAGGGAAATCACTCATAAACTAATACTTAAAGTTCACTGTAAAATGGTCAAAGGACACAAACTAGAGAAACTTCTGGGGGTGGGGTGGGGGCATCACTAGCTGCTTTTGTGAAGATCTCACAGGGCATACCTGCTGTCAACATGGGCTTTTGAGGCTTGGTTAGGAATTTTCTAGATGAAGACCACAGAGTGAAGATATTCTAAGCAGGTCAGCAGAGCATTTCTAGGGAGGAATTCTGGAACATACCTAACTTTCCTTGAATGCCTGTCTGTCCTGTCCTCTCACCCCTTCGGGTCTCAAAGGCGACCACTTTATAACCTACTGTCACTGTGTTTGGATTCATTTACATTCCTACCATACTTGTTTTGTGTTCTTTTTGTACAACAGAATTTATACATTTTGGCACATGTTTCAATAGTTCCTTTTTTTAAAAAAAAAATAGATCTTATTGCTGCTTAGCATCCCATTCTGATACATTACAGTTTGCTTATTCATTCTCTTATTGATAGACCCCTAAGTAAAATTTCAGTTTCTGACTATTCTGAATAAGGCTGTTGTGAATATTCTTTCAATCTTATAAACATTTTATTTCATTTTAATTTGATTCTAGATACCCTGTCAGTTTTTCACATTTGCTGTTTGCATATCTCTCTCCCTCTTGCCCATTGGCTCTATAAGATGCTGGAACTGATCCTGTTTCCTTGTGTCTCCAGTGCCTACAAATGTGCCTAAGCTCTGCTCAATAACATGTACTGAATGCTGAGCAAACAATAAAAACTTGTTTCCACTAGCACTGGACTTTCATGTTCCTTTGGGATGGATAGACTTCCCTCTATATATCTCTATTTTCAGTCATATCTGGCCTTTAGATCTAAAGCAAGTGAATTAAGTCTGGTCTTGTGTATATTGTGGTAGGAAGTTGTGTGTATGTTACATTAAGAGGTTCCTGGAAGTCTCTATTCACTCCCAAATGACTTAAGAATTAAGGCCTCCTTCCCTTGGACAGAGAAGATGACACCATTAGGACAGCTGTCAGTCTTTCCCACTTTAGTGTTGCCCTATTCAAGTCCTTTTCTCCTTCATGTGCAATTATACTTTATATGTAGAACATGCAGTAGGTGCTTTTAATAAGCGATGATGGTTGTGGTGAGAATAGAGAGGAGGTTTTAGCAGTGAACAGTATGGGAGACAAGCCAAGGTTCATAAAAGAAACAGAACTAACAGTACTGAGTTAGGAGATGGAAAATAGGAAAAATATTGGCCAGTTTAACTTCCTTCATATTTTGCTTTGGGCTGTCTCTATATTTGTAACAAATTCCATGAGATGACAGGCATATTTTAAAATTAACTTAATAATGCTTACCAAGAAGTTAATATTAACGATGATCTCACCATGTACTTTGAGAATTAGATATAGCGAATTAGTGTTATTGCAGGATTGCATAGTAATTTTCAGTAGTAATTTCTGGGATTCAGTAGTAATTTCTGGATTCTCTGATTTCCTGATGTTATCACCTCTTTCTTCAAGGTCATATAATTGAGAGTGTCAATTATCAGGATATACTAAACATCTTTAATGTATCCACATCCTGTTGTTTTCCTACATCCTGAAACTGGGACATACCTGGAATAGAAACTCAGAGTAAGATAAGAGATGGCAGGAATATTGAGACAATATGGGAAATAGGTTTGAAAAGGTATACTGTAACTAGAGACAGATGATAATATCCCTTTTGCATATTTTTCTTCTGAAGGTTGAGATTTCTTTTTTTCCCTGATGGTTGTCAGGGTATCACTCATTCTTTGATTCACAACCAGAATCTCAAGCATCTTGACCTGAGAGGGAGCAACATAGGGGACAATGGAGTGAAGTCATTATGTGAATTCTTGACACACCTCAAGTGTAAACTCCAGAATCTGAGGTAAGTCTTGAGTTATTTATTATAGTAGAGATTTGTGTGTCTGTGTAGATTTTGCACCTGGACCTGCTGTTCGTTGGGCTAGCTTAAATATACTTTCATGATGTGGAAGTCAAGAACCAGTATGTCAGGCTGATTACTCCCAGTTGGACTTTGAATTCTTCCCATTTCCCCATTGATAATCCCTATTGTACAGTTCTGTGTCTCCAGCTGCTAAATATTAAAAAAAAAAAGAAGATAGATTCAGAAATTATAAAAATTTAAAATTTTCACCCATATTTTAATATAGGAATGTATATATTCATTGTTTCTTTGCACTCACACAGAAAAGCATGTACTGAACAGTTAACTAGGGCCAGTGCTGAGGCAGGCCCAGTTTTAATTTTTGATAGTGAAATTCCCCTTACCTTACAATTGCAATTCACTGACCAGTACAGAAAGTTAAGGAAGAGCAGTACAGTAGCTGTCAACTTTCAGGTTGCTTACTCTCTATCATATTGATTGTAATGGTCCACCCAATTTGTGTGTATGTGTGAAAATGAGAGAATCAGCAATCCTGCTTGTTATCCACATTACATTATAGGTCTCAGAAAGGATCTTATTTTCCATCAAAGGTATTTAATTTCATTTCTAGAGAAACTCAAAACAAAGCAAAATCATTATATGTTTTCCACACTTAGAAGTTTTTGTAAACTCTGGATTCAGTTGGGGGACAAGACTGTACCATCATAAATAAGAAGCCAAGGGAGGTTCTTATTTGTGAAAAACTAATTATAATAAATGTGTGAAATAACCAAAATCTGAAATAAGAGGAGGTTTTTTTTGTTTTGTTTTTTCGTATGTGTTTTGTGTGTTTGTTTTTTGATAGGAGGCATGTGAATTCTGTAAGCATTTGGGATAATTTTTAAGCCTTACCAGTTTCACAGGATGAAATTCACTTAAAGCATGTCGGCAAATATGTTAGATAATTCTTGATCATGTTGAGGTTAGTTGTCTGCAGGTCAGGCTGGGGTATTGGTTTTGCAAATATGAAGTAATTTTAGGACACTTTGAGGAATTATCTGTAATCTGCAGCCTCTGATCTTGAATGTGGGTCGCTGTAGGTCCACTGCATGAACCTGCCCTACAAAGTAGGTCACAGGTTTCTCTGTCTAAAAGTAAAACATTAATAGCAATGGCTTGTCTAGTGGTGGAAAGCTGTTTTCTTACAGCAAGAATAAGCCTTGAACTTACTCTCCAAATGCCTTTCCCTGGACTGATCTCTAGGATATGATATGATCTCTTCATCAGTTGAGGTTTGAATCATGTCTTCTATTGGTAATCCTTAATGTGGACTCATTTAGGCTTTCAAATAGGAAACCATCCATCTGGGTCAACAGTGAATTTTTTAACAGCAAAGTCACTAGCTTTGTAATAATCTTTTTATGTAGGACTGGATAGAGTCTGGTCACTGGAGGCCAGATGGTGGTCAAATAAACTAACACTTTACATGGAGAAGATTCTAGCCTTGTGACTCCTTTAAGCCTTATGTTAAAAGAACTATGAGCAGCTAACTACCATGTTTAAGCATTGATCCTGTTTGAGCTTAACATGGCAGGATTCCATTTTGATGATCTACTCTCCCTACTGATGCCAAATGATGTGGGAAGTGAATGCATTCATAAATACATGGGTCTCCGCTAGTCTGCCTCACAGAATCATTGCCACTGTTTATAGTCCTGAAGTGCTCAGAGGTATAATGAACTGTCATCTGTACAAACAGACTTTGAAACCAAAAGTTTGCCATCTACACAGATAACGCAGAAGATAGACGAGATGAGAACCGAATTGCCAGTCTTCTCTTTGCTAATATGAAGAAGTCTTTTATTAACTGACTTTAATAAATTTTGACGTGTATGTACAGCTGCATAGCCTTACCAAACAAGGTCTAAATGAAATATCTTGACTTTTTAATAAGGTGCAATATAAGACTGGTTTGTTATCTTCATTCGAAATAGTATGAAACAGACATGTTAACAAATTGTATATAAGATTGTAACTTAATTTTCCTCCTTTGAAGTTAATCTTCTTTAGAAATCTACATAAATTATTTGCTTAAAAATCTGTGCAAGTTACTAATTTTTTAATACATGATGCCAAGTTATCAAAATCAGTTACCTTTGTAAAATATATCTAAGTTAAATGTTACATTTAACTTTGGGGATTGGTATAATCACTGTTGATAACTAAGAATGTAGAATGATACCTCAAAATGTGACCCAGGTGGTAGAGTCTGACTCCAGAAATCATGGGATTCCAGTTTATACAGGTATTGGTCTGCTAACTCACTTTGTATATGCTCAGATTTATATTTACAGTTGACTTGTGAACAGTGCAGGGACTAGGAGTGCTGTCTCTTCCAGCTCCTTCCTGCAGCTGAAAATCCATGTATGCTTTTGGCTTCCCCAAACTAATAGCCTGCTGTTGATCAAAAGCTTACTGATAAAATACACAGATGGTTAATACTTATTTTGTATGTCACATGTACTGTGTATGGTATTCTTGGAATAAAGCTAGAGGAAAATACTAAGCATCATAACAAAAATTCATTTAAAGTACGTGCTGTGTCTGTGGATGCTATAAACTTATACTTTTTACAAGAAAATCCAAGTAAGTGGACCCTCATGTTTCAAACCTGTGTTATTCAGGGGTCAACTAATATGTCCTTTTAAATATTAATGTGAGTACTAATTATTTGACCTACAAGGGCACTGTAAGACATTTAGGAAATCCTTTCATATCTTAGTCTTGCCTAATTGCGTTTGCTAGAACTTTCTTGCCTTGCAGATACTAGAGGAATGACTTTTCACCATTAAAAATAATATTAGCTATGAGCATGACACATATATCCTTTACTTATTTAATCAGTAGTGAATCTTGTCAGATTTATCTATTGTTATGATCATCATTATATGATTTTTCTTTGTTGACATGATGAATTTCATCACTTTGTGAATGCTGAAGCATCTTTGATCCCTAAACTAATTTCTGCTTGTTCATGTCATATGAGCTGTTTAATGCATTGTTGAATTCAGTTAGGAGTTTGCTGAGGATTTTTGCATCCATGTTCATCAGTGAAATTGGTCTGTAGCTTTCTTTTTTCATGAAGTCTTTTTTGGATTTAGTATCAGGGTAATATTGCCTTCATAGAATGTGTTCGGAGTGATAGGGTGTGCCCCCCCCCCCCATTGTCTCCTGTTTAAGATTGCAGATTTCAAGGACAGGTAATGTTAAAATGGGGGAATGACCTTAGCTGGAATTTCCCTTCAGGGGGATGCAGGGGAAAGAAAGAAGTGAAATAGTCAAGGTGAAACAGATTTCCTGGAAGGCGGGAAATCAGGGTATATAAAGGGTGTGCAAACAAAGAAGGGGAGTTCGTTTCAGGATTGAATTGGATTGGGATTCCAATATGGAGAGGAGATGGGAATCGGCCATCTTGTGAAGATGTGAGCCATGTGAGCTTGGCCATGTGGCCACCGAGGGCCTGCAACCCTCAGCTGGCCCAGGCTGGCAGCATGTGTGCTGAATGCAGTTAAGGAGTTTGCAGATTTGAACTCCGTGTTGGAGTTTGCTTTGCTGAGTTTGATTTGTGTCTGAAAGAGGCCGTGCAAAAGTTAGGCCTGAGAAGAAAGTGAACTTTGCTGGTTTGGCACCGTGGAGTTACTGCTACCTGAAGGTGACAAGGAGAAGACAGCATGCAAGACAAGGAGGAGCAGTCAAAGGAACATGTCTTCAAGCGTCTGGAGACGGACTCTGTCTGGACATTGGTGAGATGATCAGGACTGAGAGACTGAGGATTTTGGGGCAATCTGGGAAAGGACTTTGGACAATACTGAGAAAGGTTTTGGACAATGTTGTATTCTGAGTCTTACATGTTTCTTTTGTAATTATTAGGATAACTAGAAATCACTTTGTTAGAAATAAATTAGTCTGCACTGCACTGATAG
>PVHY01023281.1:0-21218 GCA_004024945.1 Uropsilus gracilis
CTGGAGGTGATGATTGCTCACCAAGTGGGTGCTCTCTACCAGAAAACAGAGGAAGGTGAGGGTTTATTTTGTATGGAAGGGAAAATAAATACCAACTCCTCCATCTCAACATTTACTTTTTCTCAGTGAAGCTATATCATTGCATCCCATTTGCCATATGTCAATCACTTCCGTGCAGGACCTCAGCCAGAGCCCAGCTACTTCTCTCCTCTCATACAGAGAACTCCCTTAACTGATGACTGTAAAATGTGGGATACTGTGCTTTTGCTGCATGGGGCACTAGCAGTCAGGGCAGAGATAAAGAACTCAATTCTGGGGCCATTTTACAGTGCAGACGTGAGCAGGAACAAAGCATGTACACAATGGAGGGGCCAAATCGCAGCAGAAAAAATTTGTTCCAGGGGCAGGAAGAAATGTCTATCATTGAGAAAGGCTAATGCAGGAAAGTTGCCATGGAAGCAAGAGGGCTGAGCAGGCAGGTTAAGAGGGCTTAGGGTTCCACCTGCCATCCCATGGGTGATTGGCAGAGGCTGGAGGGGACTGGAACCATTTTTCTGAAATCCCATTTATCATGGGTTCCATCTCCTGATCTTAAATTTTAAGGACAGGAGTTTAGAAAGGCACCCATTCTTTGGCTTCTACTATTAAAATAAAATACTCCTCAAGCCAAAAATAAATGTGGGAGTCTTTGAATCTAACAAATTAGATTTCTGTAAGCCACCTGGGATAACTGTTGGGATGTCCAGGATATGTGAATACAACTTCTTTTTTGACATGGTGACCTCTTTTCCATACTGCCCTTGGCTTTGAAGACATGTCTTGGACTTTATTTACTGACTTGACTTTAATCTGATCCTGTCATGCCTCAAGGGCTGAAGTGCCGCTGCTGCTTGTGCAATCTTTGTGACTACCCACTTCTCTGACTGTCTAAAAGGCAGTTCCCCTAGCACCAGGCTCACTTTGTCTGAGGCCATCAGGGATGCAACCAAAAAATACAACCAGCTGTTTAAAATGGAGAACAATTTCCTAAGAGAGCAGCTTCAAATTCAGTATCCATTGTCATGAAAAATGATAAGTGACTGTTTCTATGCTCCCAGTTCTCAGCAAAAAGTTACATAGGTCCCCTCCCAGACACAGCTTAGTCTGTCTTTCAGTGAACAGGTTTGCTTCTTTAGTCTCTGTGTGAGCTTGGCCTCCCACAGTGCTATGAAGAGAAGCATCTTTTCTGTGTTGGTCATTCAAAACAGAGATGACAAATGCTCCAGGCACTTCCTCTACCTCTTGGTGATGCCTGGAGTGAAAAAAGAGTCTGACAGAGTTGGTTGTCCCAGCCCCTAGTTTCAGATCCTTATTCCTTCTGCGTTTCTCTGTTGTGCAAGTTGAGGAAAAGGCCTGGTGAGGAAAACGTTTGAGACCATGACTGGGCATGGAAAACTGTACTCCCCAGCCTAAACACTCTTACCTATCTACGGGAGGAACCTTACTACTGTTGTCTGTGCCCAGGCTGTGCCACTGTGAGTCCCTGCAGAGAGAAGCAAAGACAGTCCTGTTGAGTGCCTTGAGCCTCTATGAACTCTCTGTCCTGTCACTATGTTGACAGGAAGAAGAAGAGGATGATTATGAAAGTCCCAATGAGGATCAGGAGGAGGAGGGTGATGGTGATTATGAGTCTCCCATTGAGGAGGAGGTTTCAGGGCCTGCAGAAGATGATGCTGATTATGAACCACCACCTTCCAATGATGAGGAATCAATGCAGAACTCCATCCTGCCTGCCAAGCCTCTCCCCAACTCTGAGTACATCGGTAAGCACCCCGTTACTCAAAACCAAGCCCCGCTGGTGCATGGGAAGTTGGTGCCCATGTACCAGGAAGCTGGGGGTGCTGGTCCAGCTCAGCTTCCTACCAACTGTGTGACTTCGGGCAAATGACACCACCTCTCTGGACCTCAGTTTCCTCATTTGTGAAAAAGGAGAATAGTAATAATACAGAATGCATAGGTTATTTTAATGGGGATTATTAATCCTATAAAATCAGTGCCTTGGTGCTGATGTCAGTGTTGAATTGCTATTTACAGGTATTTGGCAGTAATAACACATTTCTCAGGCCCTTAGAGGGCTTTCCTATTGCTTTGCATCATGCTACCCCCTACAGACTCAGAATAAACACAATGATAGGAGTGGGGTATGAGTGTGACTTTATAAAACTGTAAATGATATTTAAGATTTTCATTGTCCTTGACAACTCATTTTTTCTCATTCATTCATTCATCCAACCAAGATTCTTAGTCTCCTGTAAACCAGTTGCCATTCTAAAAATTGAGATATTAGCAGCAAAGAAGTCACAACTCTTGCCTCATGAACCACCCACCATTAGTTATGGTGACAGATGAAAAGCTCATGTGCCTTTTGTGGTATGATGTCAAGAATCAGTATCATGACAAATGAACAGCATTAAGCCTTTGCACAAGATAACCCTTGGCAATTTTAAAGCCTCTTTAAGAACACTATGTCAAGGTTTCCATATGTTTTTTATTCACCCTGTATGATAAGGGGAACAACTGTCAGACCTGATTCATATACAGGGAAGCTGATACCCAGAGAAGAGTGGATAACTAAGTTGTTGAGTTCCCTGTCTGTGCCAGCTATGAAGATGCAGAGTGAATAAGACAATCCTCACCCTAAGGAATTCTGCTTTCCAGCTTGCTCCACCATGTAGTGGGTGAAGCATTATCAAACAAATGAGTCACAAGGTGATTTAATTAAATTATGATATATATATTGATATATATATATATATATATCATCAGACACTCAGAAAGTCAGGTGCTGAAAATGAGGCTGAGATATAGGTCAACTTTGGGCTTGCTTCCCAGAGGATGTGACATTTAAATTGAAATTTAAAGTATAGTAGGAATTGTCTACGTGAGGGTGAATGAGGGAAGAGAGCAGCATTTTCTGCAGTAGCAGTGGTCATGCAAAAGGCTTGAGGCACCAAGAAGCATGGCATGTCAGAGGAACTAGGAGATGGGCAGTGTGGATGAAGTGGGATAAGATTAGACTGTGCTTGCCTAAACTTTGAGTCCCATACTCTGTGGAAGTAGGAAGCTTCTCTAGGGTTAGGGAAAGTACCTAGTACACAAGGAATAAGGAGGCATACCCTCTGGCATACTGGCTTATCCAGTCAAAGGGGTGGGGAATTGCCAACCTATAACCCTGTTCAAGTGATATGTCTGTGTCCATTAGAATGTGAGTTTCTGCCCAAAGCAAGTCCAATTAGTGATAGGAATATGATTCGATAGCAAGAGTTGGTGTTTCCCTTTAAGGGAAAAAATGAGCAGAAGGAGGAAGTGGGAGGGGGGCAGACAGCTGAGAACACTTCAAAATGAAGGAAAGGAACCCAGGACAGGATCCTCAGAAGCTATGACAGATTACTTAACTAAGCCAGGTATACCTGTGTATACTGTGTGTGCACACATGTGTTCACAAGTCTCTGTGTTCATGCATGCACATCTATCTATGTGTGTGCATGTATGCTTACATAAGTCTGAACATCCAGGACTAGGGGTACATTTAATTCTTTACAATTTTGTCTGAACACACTCCCTTCTGGATGAACTAGTTGGGAATAGGCCCCGTACCATACTTTGATCAAGGAAACCTCGGGTAAATATCCATTCCAGAGAATGACTTAAGGGAAGCTCCTGAAAATAAGGAGCATAAGACAAACTGAGGCAGGCAGGAGACCAAGAATTCCTCATGTCCAGTGGGACTTAATTGGGAGAAATCCCTACCTGGGTGGGGGGCTGGTGCAGGTGCTGCTGGAGGTATTAGAGATCCTACAACCTCAGGGCCTTTTGCTGGGCAGAGGCAGGCACTGGACTGGTTCCTGGGTAGCCCTGAACATGGCCCACACTGATCTTGATTTAACATTTCTTTTTTCATCTTGATGCCCTTGTGTTTCCACAGACCGGCCCCATCCGGGAAATGCCCAGCAGCAGCCACCTGTGCCCCCCCAGAGACCCAAGGTAGGTTGGCCCCCACCAACAACCACCCAGAATCACTTGGTAGGCTCAGCCACTCTCTGTATGCTGCTTTGCATCCAGGCAATCATTTTCTCAGCGGGAGAGAAAAGACAACCAAAAATATATTTACCTGATTCCAACTGTAGGAAAAGATCGTATGTTGATTGGGAAAGTACGTACTAAAGTGCTCACACTAGGGCTTTTGGGGGGATGAAATACTAGTGATTTTTATTCATGGAGTGATGTTTATAGGTCTTTTCTTTTGACGATAGGCAATATAAAGTAATCTTACAATAAACTCTAAAAGGACCAATTAAATAAACGGCACCTACCATATCCCTTGTGCTCCCAAGTTTTCTTGAGCCTGCAAAAGACCTGCGCCACCTGCTGGCCAATGCCTGAAATTCCATAGACAACTAGAACCTGTCTGCAAAGGTGTTTTGCTTTTGAAATCTCAAGACATTAGTCTCCACGCTCATGGTGCAGAATTCACTCAGTCAGCAGATATCTATTGAGCAGTTTCTACGTGTCCAAAAATGTACTAGATGCCGGAAATAGAGTGTGAACAAGACCAGTAAAGTTACCTGCTTCATAAAGTTTCCATTTTGATTAGGGGAGATAGAAAATAAACAAGTAAACAGACATATAAACAAAATAATTTGAGTAGTAATGTGTGATGACAGAGACAGAAAACCCAGTATTAGGAAGATGAATAGGGAGATGATATTCAGCTGGATGGAATGATCTAGTCATGGTAAAAGAACACTCCAGGCAGAGAAATGCATGTACAAAGGGATGGCAAAGAGAGTAGGAGAGTATAAGCTTGAGATTTTGTAAGACACTTATCTAATGGGCACAGAAGAAAGAAGTTTTAGAAGGTATTAAAGGGAGGATGGGGCCTCTTCAGGCAGAGCTGTACTGACCATGGTAAATTTTTACTCTTCCTAATTTAATGGGAACTTGTATGGGGCTTGGGAGGGGGATGACACGCCTACTCCACTGCCAAGTAGAAAGTACTTTGGATGAGAGAGTATGAAACTGGGAGCTCAGGCAGTAGGTCCAGGTGAGAAATGGAGATGCATGTCTGTGGGTGGAACATGCAGATGGAGCAAAGCGATTTGATTAGATGTATTTGGTGAGAGCACAAATCCAGGACTTACTAAGTATCAAAAATTTTTCCTAACATTTGGTTCTTTTCTAAACAGCCAGTCCTTCCACCCCAACCCAACCAAGAGCCTAGCAGAAGCAGAAACCAAAAAACAGCGAAGAGTAAGTACAGAGGTTCCCCTCTCGCCAATAGACCCACCTCCAGGCAGTGGCTTTCTTCTTTTAGTTGACCTCAGTCCTTTTCCATTCCAGTTCCTGCTCCTTCCATAGACAGAAGCACGAAACCTCCCCTTGATCGGTCATTAGCTCCATTTGACAGAAAGCCCTTCACACCAGGTTGGTATCATTTATATCTAAATACATAGGAATAATGACCAATATTTATAGAGTGCTTGTTGTATACTTTTTATATGAACCATCTCATTTAACCACAGGGCTATGAAGTGGGGATTATTAGGACATGTGAGGAAACTATGAGCACACTACAGTTTTCTTCTCCCGGAAAGAACCCAGAGTCCTGGGTCACAGCAACCTCTGTATAAAGTTGTTTTCACATCATTTCTAAACTTTAGCTGCCATTTATTGAACATCATGATGGGGCAAGTGGTTTAACTACCACGGATACTTTACCTTTAATTACCACATATAATTATCTCTCAGTCTTGCACCAACCCCACAAAGTGGGTATGTTATTATCCCCATTTTGCACATAATGAAACTGAAGCTCAGAAAGGTTGGATAATTTCCCCAAATTTGCATAAGTAAGTGTAGGATTTGAACCATTGTCTTCCTCAATTCAGAATGAGTCCTCTTTTCCCATACTTTATGCTGTGGTTGGAGATGCTAGGTTTCCTTGTTGAGAACTAGGGGAACTCTAGGGAAGAAGCCCTGAGCCTCATGGAATGAGGCTGGAATTACGTATTCACCCCAGCCTGAGCAGGGCATTTATCCTTTGGTGGTTTCAGTTTCTTTGTGTATTGGCAAAATGACTTTCAGTTCTTGGAGTTGAGGCAGCTGCTTATTCTTGGAACTGCATCCCAGTACTGCTGACTAATGGAAAAGTTTGTTGATTATTTGCATTAGAAAGGTCCACTGCAGAGAGCAGTGCAAATTCCATGAAAACAAATACACATTTGACACCAGATCTGGCCTTGTTTACCACTATGAGTCAAAGCCTCAGCAAAGTGTGATGCTGCTGACAAATGCTTCAAAGTCACTTTGAAGTCACTCTTTAAAGCTTATTTTCCTTTTAAAAGACACCCTTTCTTGATAATACCAGCTCTACCTTTAAATGACTATCTTGTCTATATTTCGGGAGAATTTGCCTTCTAAGTGCTCAGTCCCAACAGGAGACTCCCAACATACCCAGAGAATATGCACATGTCAGCAGATTGCTCTAAAAGAAAACATTTCCAGATCTAATAGTGTAAACCTGAAGTGTCCCAGGTAACTTCTAAAGTAAATTTTCCCAAGTTTTAGAAAGAATACATTTATTATACCAATAAAATTCCTTCTTGCTAGTGCAGTGAGATCTTCAGAGTGGGAAAAGATTCTTAGGACCTATCATTAGCCTTGCAGATACTCAGTCCTTGGAAAAAAATATGTTGTGAAAATGCAATTTCAGGCAGATAAAATCGGTATTTACTGCTAACTTTGTCTGAGTATGGGGGGAATGGAGTTCTTCCGTGATTGTCATACCAATGGGTATGCTTGTCTCACCTGCATATAAATGCTGCTACCTGCAGTTTCTACTTATAACTTTATAAGTACCCACTTTACAGGTAATAAAGTTGAGATTCAAAGACTTTAGGTAACTTTCTTAAGTCACCCAGGATTTGTTCCTTGACCCGGTTGAATCCAGTTGAGTGTATATTACACTGAGACATCTACTCAAAGGAACCTCAGAAACAAAACATCAATTACGTTGAATTACTATGAAATGCAGTGTTCTCAGGCACACCTCATATTTTTTTAGGGAGAATAAATGCATCTGTTCCAAGAGAAAAATTAAAATAATAAACAAAAATGAAAGCAAAGTGATTTGTAGTCTACCAGGAGAATCCCCTGAAAATCTCTCTCCCAAGTTAATATTTTTCCAGAAACTAAGTGAAATACTTTATATAGTGATATGTATCCCACAGGGTTAGAAGGAAACTAATCCCTCTGGGCCTGGCCAGAGTATTTCACATGTGGAAATAAACACTGTGTGAAGAACCTATTGCCTAATGAAGTGTCATAACATTCCAAGAAGACACTAAGCCTTTTAATCACTAGTTAACTAAAGTAAAACAAGATATTGAAATGTAACACAGGACCCATAATACGATATTTATGCACACAACATGTGTGACCAAGGGTCAGTTACTTAATTTCTCTGTAAAATAAAGTGCTCTGTAAGGGACCATTCCCTGTCTAAAATCTCTGATTCTATATTTCTTTAAATAAAGTGTTGTTGATTTACCATTGGTTTACAGTACTATATGATTATGGGTTGGGGGATGGAGAATGAGGGGTGGGAAGAGGGGAGGAGGGTTATACAGCTTTCTGCCTCCATATCTGTTTATGCCCCACAACCGCCATTGCTGAAGTTCAATACTTCAACATAGTCTTCTGAGGGGCTCAGTATTTCATCAAAGTATGTTTGATACTGCTTGGTTGATAAACTTGGGGATTCAAGGCCCATCTTCCCTTTGTCATTTTCAGGAAAGAAACCTGAAAAGGTAAGCTGTTTCCTTGTTCTGTCTTGTTTGCCTTTGTGTTTGTTTTGTCTTGTAGTGTGTCTTTGTTCTTGGAGAAGTGCTGAGGACACTAACACCTCTTTCCACTGTCTTGCAGGTCTCCGCCCCTGCGGGAAGGTAAGCTTATGTGGCATCTGTGGGCGGGCACACACTGTCTGCTGCTGTGCTCATCATTGGAAGTGGCATCTGTGCCTCACACATCCTTCCTCTTGACTCTGCAGGTCTTTTGGGGAGCTTTTACCCAAGATACAGAAACCTCCATTGCCCCCAACCACAGAAAGACATGAAAGAAGCATTCATACAGGGAAGAAGCCCCCTGTGCCAAGGTAACTGTCTTCCTTTGCTTGAATTTGTTTTTCAGTACAGAGGATGCAACGACACATCATATGTGCACTGCACAGGAACTGGAAGTCATGGACAGTTCCAGTGGGGATGGGCCATGGTGGCATTAGGACCCTTCAGGCTTTTCAGGTCAGATGTAAGGCCCCAGGATCTCTTGTAAGAAAATGACAGTTTAGCAAAGAAATCGTGGGGAGATGCTTCATCAGGTGTGATCACCATTTGTAGAAAACTTACCTTCCACCAGACAGATTTGTGGTCACTTTCCTATCATCATTACACATAGGAACTGTACCTTCAATTTTTTTGACACAAGTGACAAGGAGAAAATATTTGGGTCACTGTGCCCTCTTCCCTGCTCAGCCACATTTTTGTAATGACAGAATCCTGTGATCAGGATTTTGAGTCAGGAATCAGAAATAAAATTTCTGAAATTGTTGAAATCTTTTGGGTCTTATTTACCAAATTGCAAACATGATCTGGAAGCAGACTCAATCGTGCTACTAAGTCCATAACCAAGGCTTCTTTTGGTTTCATCTTTGTAATCAGGATTCAAAAGAATGGCCCTGACTTGACTGGTGCGAAAACTCAGTCAGAGTCAGGGTTAGGTTGTGCCCCAAAACACTCTCAGGGACAGTTTTTAACACTAAGATGAATGCAAGAGTATATCATAATGAACAAAGTAGCAACATTTTAAATAAACAAGGGTGAGATGATGATTTATGAAACAGCTGACGCATGAGAGATGTTAAGCCACGGATCCTATTCTTGCCTCTCTAAGGGGGGCATGATGTGTGCCCCTGGAGTACAGCTGCTAACACAACTTCAAGGCAGATGTCCCTAAATCTGTTTGACTTGCTTTTCACCTGGGAAAAGTCTCAGAGTGGTAGCATTTTCCAACTATTTTCACTTCACATGAGGGGTGAGAGCTCCATGATGACTGTTTTAAAACATCAGCAAAGAAGAGTATTATCTAGAATGTTTTCATTTGCTTAGGGAAGCATCTGCTCAGTGACATTTAATAACTACAAAGGAGTTAGTTTGCTGACTAAATCTTTTTGGATATAGATGAGTGTGTGTCACTGTTTGCTGCAGTAGCTAAACAAAATAGAGGTTTGTCTAGCTTGGCTCCCAACAATGACAGAACACTGAATCACCAAGTCTCCCTTCTATCCCCTCTCCCTACTTTTCTGCTGGAGATTTTGGTTTTCCATTTTCTTATGCTTTGGTGACTTTGATTGCTCCTTATTAGATTAGTGAAACTATACTCTGAGGCAGGCTCTTTGAAACTCTTCATGCTCAGTCCTTTGTTCTAATTTATTTCAGGCACGGATGGGGACTAGACAGAAGAGAGAATGTAAGTATGTCACTTGGTAAATGCTTAGCACGGGAAAGTCATTAGGGGTTCTGGAGATTGGGGCTATTCCTGTCTCCCTGTTAGTTGCTGTCCAGTAGTGCTGTGAGGGTGCACATATCACCCTGTTCACTTCTGGGTGTCTGCTGGGGTCTCCATCTTTTGCTCCTGCTTTGTGTGCTGCTGGGCTTGACTTATGTCCTCCTGGGAGCTCCCAGGGTGACTGGTTCAGGTGCAGACCCTTTATCAAATGAAAATTAGCAAGGGAAGGGCAGTGGTAGAATACAGATAAATTCAAGATATCCATGAGTCCAGACATAAAAGCATTTTCCAGGGATACCTTTTTATACCTTCATGGCCTTAAAAAAGGGGGAAATAGCATTTACTAAATGCCTACTATGAGCATATTACCACACTAACTACTTTCGAGTGGTCAGCTGTTTGCTTGTGACTCTCCCAGTCTGAGCCTTTGAAAGTCTCATGTGCTAGCAACTTCTCATTTTTAAGCAAACAGGACCAGGACTATTGTCCAACCCTTGCTTTATACATGCTTTGCATTTAGTGGCCCTGTGGAGAGTCATCCTCTTTTTCTAAGAGGAAATTAAAGCTTGGAAGGGGTAGGCTACTTATTCCAAGTTGCACAGCTAGTAATTTATCAGGATCCAATCCAGGTTTGATTTCCTCTCACTCTAAGTCCTCTGAACACTATCAAAAATCCCCTGTGTCTATTCAAGGGCTCAACCACAAGTGCTTGCCTTTTCCTTATCTCTGTGTTGATGTTCTGCTTGCTTAGATAAAGTGCTAAGCTATGATGTAGACTAGCAAACCCAACACCCACACTCTGTGAGTGTACTGTCATGGAGGAAAAGGGAAGAAAGTGGTTCATGGAGGTTGAAGAATCAGAGTTTTCTTTTGAGAGGTGTGATTGGTGATTGCCATTAAAAAATGGAAAGACCACCCACTAGGATTGAATCACCTTAGCTAAGAGAAAGTCCAGGTTATCTCCCATCTCAGGAATGTCCTAAGCAAGGCAGATGGGTGGCAGTGCATATGGGGCTAGCAGGAACAGCGAGGAAGCAGCCATAGAGACAAAGGAGGTAAGATTGAAAGCCATGGTGACATCATATTACTGACTTTTGTAGTTTTTGGAATGGTTGATACTCATTCTTCTGAGAATCTGGGAGTCTTATGTTCTTGAATGAGGGGTGACCTGCAATGGTATTGAGTGGTTTCATTGTGGGGAGTTCTGCTGATCAATGAGGATGCGTGCTTCTGGATACAATGGCATTCTTCTTGCCCTGTCTCAATGGCAAGACTAATGACAGCTAAGAGAACCTGCATGAGGCCAACTTTATCTGCACATCAACATTTAAGAGGAGATGCCATTTCATCACTACAGTGTTAGCCTAACAGGACAAATTCAAGCTGGCAATTTAGACTGACTAATCAATTGCAGAATTGCTTCTGCCACTCCAAACATCATCTTTTATCTGAAAAAGAGAGCAAATAGCCCATCCCTTGCCTATTTCACCAGAATGCCCTGAAGATAAATATTCTGAATGATGTAAATACAACTTATAAAGCACATCATAATTATAATAAATTGCTTTTAAGAGGAGTGGCCAATACAAAATAGAGTTCAAAAGAAGGCTGGGTTCTGGATCAAGTAGATAGGGTTCGAATCCATTCTGCAACCCTTGATGATTTAAGAAACCATCCTGGATGCCATGCTTCTATTTGTAAAATGAGGTTACTAAACTCTTGAAGGATTGTAAAGTGTGGATTGGATGAAATATCATGTGTAAATCACTGATCACTGACATTCATAATAGGTATTATCATCATTTTTATGTCTTTGGGCCCTTTCAGTCACCTCAGAAACAGGTTGTTTTTTTTGGGGGGGGGGCCAACTATATAAAAATAAAATAATCTCAGATTGGCTAGTCTTTACATGATCATTTAAATCACAAAACCATAGAACACTTAGCAATATTCTCCACAATACATTATGGTAATGTATAACTGCTAATGAATGAAAGACATTTCTATGATTAAGAAATGATGTTTTCTTAAAACTGTGTTTTGATGATAGAGTAATACCACTTTTTCTTTCCCTTATCAGGATGAAGATGATGGTAAGTTCAGAAAAACCTTCTTTACAATTGATAACTCATTCCTTAATTTTTTTCTTTCTTTATTTTTTTTCCTTTGGTTCACACAGTCAAATTATTTAGAAACTCCACAGAGTCAATTATAATTATTAAATTAGGTAGACTGGTGTCATACTTAAATAAAATGGAACTAAAAGTTGGCTGGGTTATCAAGAGAACTGTTAAGTTAATGCATAATAGTGAAAATTAACAGTACAGCAAAATTAAAATTGAATGTGTAGCTTGATAAGAACATTTCTAATATTTATGACTAACACTGTGGACAAAGAATCACTAGCTGCAGATGAATAAAATAACAAATGTGGCTTTCACAAAACAAAACTTGCCAATTATTTCTGAAAGTCATAATTTCCAGCTTTCGGACAAATTAGCATTTTAAAAAATGACAAAAGAAATGTATATTATAAAAAATGGCAGCCATTTTTAAATGCATTCTAAAGTAGCAGAATTCTATTCTCTCACCTTCAAACTCCAATTGATCTTTCAGATTTTTTAAATCTCCTTTAAACTAGCTGTTCTAACTGAAGAGCAGTTCTGGAAAGTCCTAAGGGACACTTGGACCCTAACAATCTGCTTTATTCCTCCTACTCCCTGCAGTGCATCAGAGACCTTTACCCCAACAAGCTCTACCCCCTGTGAGCTCCAACACCTTCCCTTCAAGACCTCCCAAGCCAGGCTCCCTTCCAGCACCTCACCACCCTGGAGCCTTCTTAGAAAGGTTTGTGGCACTGTCCTTACATTCTAACTTGACATAACATCTGGTCCACCCATACCCGCTGGTGTCAGGAGTGTTGAAGGGAAAAGAACTGAATCATTGGTAGCAGGGCCAAACATTTTGGTTGTAAAAAACAAATCAAGCTGAGCATAAAGAACCACTGGTGTTAATCCATCATTGTCCTCTGAGCATGTGAGGGGTGACTGCCCCATTACCACCCCAGAAAACGTGGATCCTTTTAGCAGGGAGTAGAGAGTGTTTTCATTTTGTGAAAACTCAAGGACTCAATTAATTTAAGTAGACTCATACCTTGCTTTATTGTTCTTTGCTTTATTGTGTTTCCCACATTATGTGTTTTATAAGACCTGCCATCAGTGGAAAAAATTATGGCTCAAGCGAATGGTCAGTGAGTTTTAGTAAAAGGTACATTTTCCATTAAGATCTGTACATTTGGGGGCATAGGGAGCTACATAATACTATTTATTGCATATTTAATAACGAACAAAATAGTATAAATATGACATTTTTTATATACTGGAAAGCCAAAAAAAAAAAAAAATGACTCACTTTAAAATGTGTTGTTTGCTTTAATGTGGTGGCCTGAACTAAACAAATAGGTGGCTCTGAGGCATGTATGTGTTTGGGAGCTCCTCTGCGTCTATCTTGGAAGCATACACTAACAAAGGGTACCTTGCAGTTGATGAGGCTAGAAATGCCCTGCACCTCCTCTGGACCTGGTGGGTCTGCCTTCTGGGTAGATCCCTTAAGGGAGATTGCATACATGCAACTTTTAAGCAACAGATTGTTGACTGTTCATTTGAGTGTTAATTATTGTTATCAATTTCTTACTGCTTAATCTTAAATTTTATTATAGGATGTATGCAAAGGAAAACAAAGTATTTTTGGGGTTCAGTATCACCCAAGATTCAGGCCTCCAGGCGGCCCTTGTATGTAGCCTATTCTATTAAACAAGGATGCAGTCTTTGTTGTGCAGTTTCCCAAGCCCAGCCTCCCCATCAAATTCTTTTACTGCCACCCAACTTAAACCCTCTTTTTTCTGTCTCCACAGTAACAGTGGTTTTTCACAGAGTGCCTCCCTGCCACCGTACTTCCCTCAAGGTTTGTACTCAAGTTCTCTGGCCTACTCCAGGCAGCATGCCTTTTGGCAAAGATTTTGTTGTTCCCTAAAAGCATCTGACTTCCTCATTTAATTAAGATGAATTCAGTTTCAGCTGTGTGCTGAGGGCGGTTAGAATGATAGAACACCACACAAAACACCACACACACACACATACACTCATACTTCCTCAGGAAGCTGCTCTTTTTGGCCTTCATCTCTCGCCACACTGAACTTTTCTGCATTTTCATGTGGTGTTCAGACTACTGCTTCTTTCCCTGTAGTTTTAAGTTTATTATAATGAATTTATGCTTGAGTTGCAAGTTGAGAACCATATTTATAATATGAAGAGAATCCCTAATATTCTGATTCTCTAAACAGAGAATTCTTGGTGAGGCTCTGCATTTTTAATCCCTCCTCTGGGTGACCAATGTAAACATTTACTTAGAGTTTTCAAATGTGCATATAGAAATTCCCAAGAATTGAGTTAAAATGCAAATTCAACTTCAGTGGGTCCAGGGTAGGTCCCGAGATTCTGCATTTCTGACAAGTTCCTATATGCTGTTGATACTGCTGATCAGGGACCACTTTGAGTAGCAACCAAGGTCTACAAGGTAGCACTTGATTATGTTTAATTTTCATTATCTTTAAAGCCTTGTGAGTGTCTGACACCTGGTAGGCACTTTAAATGACTGTCTAATAATTGTAGAAATGTATCCAACTCTTGTAAATAGATGTCCTTATTCTAATGTTGTCCGATCTTTTGTTTGTTAAAACAAACAAAAAAAGACCATTGAGAAATGTGAAATTTCCTGATGTATAAAGCTTGATGTTCATTTTTTAAAAAAACTGAGAAACAAACCACTTGTGCCATAGTCCATGTACAACAATACCAGTGTCTGTTACAAAGAGAAAGTTAGTGAGTTTGAATTCTAGCTCAAGAATCAGCATGTTTTTCAGGAGCACATCTATTGTTTCAGTAGGATTATCCCATGTGGATGAAAACCTACTGCAGACACCAGTGAGACCCACTAAGTTCTCACTGTTTAAGCTCTTGGGGGCAGAGTGTCTATATACGTTCTATGGTTTCAACAACCATATGCCCCCTTTTATCTCCCAGCTTCGCCCCAGTCTCTACAACTCATTGCATTTCATGAACCCACACTGTGTTCCCTGCCTGGCCCCTGCAGTCATCTGAACTCCAGAAAGTTCACTTGTACCAATATTTTCCCAAGTAGTTTCTACAGATCTCTGGTTTTGTGGGTTAGTGAGAGGGATTATTAATAATTAATATAGATCATTTATTGGCTTATGCTTTTTTGGAATTCTACCTTAATCAAAATCAATCTCTTTCCTTCTAAGACTTCAGGGCACCTGGTCGTAGGTCTTCTTCACTAGCTGCTCCAGTGTCAGGAGGCAAAGGATGTGTTATGTGTAGTACAGAAGTCTCCCTTGAGGATCTAGGATGGTGTGTGACTGTAGTAAGCAGATCTGTGCTTTGTCATCATGAATCATGACTTTGTGCTGATGGCCTGCAAGGTGGAAAGAGATTAATTCTTCAACTCTTAAGTAGTCATGCAATACAGGCCCTGGTTATCTCACTTTCCTGTGTGGTTAGATTTCATCTATTCAGCAAACATTATAAAATTCTTGCTGCATTGGACTCTTGGGGATGGGAATGGCGTGTTAAGGCACTGGGAGTCTTAAGAAAAAGATAGCAGTGGAGGGCCAGCTTAGTCTGCTTATTTACAAACAGAGGTGGCTATCTTAAATAATCCCATTAACAGAGTTCAGCCTTGACCCTGACCCAGTAACTCCTTGTTCAGTGTTGTAGGGCAGGCCCTTGATGCTGTGTTGTAATGAGTAATAGCCTTGGCAAGGACCCTCTGGGGTGCTTGTTAATTGCAGATTACTGGGCCCTCTGTGACTCAGAGTCCATCAGAAATTATTTTTGTGTAGTGTTTGGGAACCACAGGATCAAGTGGAGGCCCTACCACTTAGGCCACATTCTTTGTGAGGCTCTGAACCTTTTTTTTCCTATGCCATGTGGAGATGACACCCATCTGTAGTGTTGCTGTGAGGATTAAGGTTAGCATGCATAAGTGCCTTACTCAAGACCTGGATAGAACTGAAGAAACACTGTCAAATAAACAAGTGAATGATTCATGAATAATTAAGAGAATATGCAGCTCACAGAAATTTTCAGTGTATAAACAGCTATTCTGGCACATAGCAAACAACCGTGGCAATTACAAATCAACACAATCAAACCTTTCCTGAGATTAGGCTACATATTCTCCAAAAGTTTTGGGGAACTGAAAACAAGAAAGTGTTAGGAAAGGTAAGAGGTGAGGGCAGGGTAATTTACAAGTACACAAAAAAGGCTTCTTGATCAGTAGATACTATGTAGGGCCTTCCATGCTGAAACCCATTAGGAAAAAATTGGTAAAGAACAGCAGGTAGCAAACCCTGGTTGTAAAAGCTAAAGGTATTCTCCATGCAACTCATCTTGTCTTAGGTAATGCCCATTTCTTTTTCTGAAAGTGAGGAAACTATAACTGTTCTTATGACAGTATTGGTACACCAGTTGTTGGGAATCTACTCTGGGTCTGCTGGATCTTGGAGGACTTTATGAGGAGATCTGTCTCTTAAATATTCTTTTTTAATGGTCATATTTAAATGACTGCGACTTTTTCATAAGTGAATTGAGTTACTTTATATTACATAACATGCACATTTGAGAATTCACTCAAATCTGTGGTACTGCTCTCTGAACTTGGTTGGCATGTATAAAATAATATTTAAACAGTCCCTGTGGTTTTGAATGGGGAAAATTGTTTTTGAAGCTATGGTTTCTTGAAATGTTAACCATTGGGAATGACAACAAGGGGATTTGAGGATGAGTAAGGGGAGTGGGGCTGTTATGACAGAATATTAACTTATGACAGTATATTAACTTTCCAAATGCTGTGCTTTCCAAGGCTCAAACAGCAGAATGCAGCACAGAGCCAATGGCAGGAACTTCTCCTTGCCAGCCTCAGGTATAACTCGGCCACCGTCTCCTGGGGAAGAAGAGGTAATAAAGCTTATGTTTGTATTGGATTATATTTTCCCCCAGCAAATAAATCATCAGACACTCCCATTGCATAGTTGTTTGTACTTTTATCTTCCATCAGCTTTATATTTTTTTTAATTTTTAGTGAACAAATTAAGGGGAGGATTCAAATGAAGAACAATATTTTTGTTTTCCTTGATATTTTCAGACTTTCCCAGTGGAAACTATGTTTTGCATGTAACTGAGAAAAATGATCATATTTTAATCTGCTTCCGAGTTTATTATCTTGAATAAGTTATTTAACTGCTTATTAATCCAGTGTTACCATGAAGTGTATCATCATGCTCAACTGAAGAAATAATGACATCTCTGTCTTCAGAGGTGCCCTTAGATAAGGAGTGCTTTATCACAGTTGTTGTATAAAATAAAAAGGAGTTCATACAAAACATCTACTTAGTCCCCTTCCCTGAATGACTCTGGATTCAAATTAAGAAAATGGATGTTTCGAATTCATGCAATTGAGATGGTGATTTATGGAAATGATTTCTTGGAGGCTTTTCTTTTCACTTATATATGTAACTGCAAAATTTATTCAGTTTTTAAAATTTTACCTTTTCAGAATCTATTAAATGAAGAGTGGTACGTTTCTTATGTTACCCGACCAGAGGCAGAAGCTGCTCTTAGGAAAATAAACCAGGTAGTGTGCTAAAGTTAAAGCAGTTATAAATATTAATGGGAGGAGAAAAAGGGAACTGCCTTACTGAGCACCATTTATGGCTTGGAACTCTGCTTGGTGTTGTTCATGCTGGATACTGAGCGCACTGCTGCTGCCAGCCTCACTCTACCAGCATCCATTGTTGAGCCACCTAAAATATTGAAACATCAAAATTAAGACAGTTATGGCTGCCAGGATATTAGGAGACCTTATCAGAGGAATCAAACACTGTCAAAAGGAGACTCCCCAGATTTCCAACATCTGGTCCATTCTCCTTTTATTACATAGTTGTAATCTACATTGACGTGAAAGGATCTGTACCAAGAGACAGAGTACCAAGTCTTTGCACTTTCCCCTAAGAAGTCCTGGCTCTCTGTTCACATGAAAGGGCTTTACCTAATATCTCATGTTTTCGTGCTGAACCTTAACATTAAACTTCTCAGAGAGGAGGAAGCAAAGATCCTTCATTTCTTACATCTTGAATCTTACATTTCGAATCTTACATCTTGAATCTACAGTAGTGATTCTCAATCTTTGCTACATATTTGAATCACTTGGGGAGCTACAGAAGATTCTTGAGTCTCACCTGATTTAATTAGGGTGCTGGAGAAGTCTTCAAAATTCCTCGTGATTCTAAAGTGAAGCTAGAAGTGGGAATCATGGGTGCAGAGGTATATTTGTTTAACAGATGTATTCTGACAGGTATTTACCCAATTAACTTGGAATAACAAGAGCAAAGAAAAGCCCTTATTGCAGATAGATGATTATTTAAAGACAGCTGATTTGACACACAGAGAAGAGTTAAGATGCATTCATACTAATTCTGTTTTAATATTACATCTTTACAGTCTCAATATTATGCAACAATGATTTATGTAATTATTTTAAATTATAGGCAAAATACCAATACTCTTTAGTAAACATCAGAAAAAAGTGATAAGAACACAGTTTACATTCAGCTTTGTTTAGATGTATATACAAAACATCTGACGATCACATCTGAAGAAAGTGGGTGAATTATTAAATACATGAATGCTTTCTGACTTGGGATGTGGAAAGAAAGGATTAGGGAATGAGCTTCCAGGAGTATGAAGCTTTAACTTCCATTAACCAAGGAAGTTCTAATTTTGTCTGGTCCCCTTATCCATTCAGCTTCTTATTATTTGTTTCATTTTTGACAAAAGGATTTCTTGTTCACCAAGAGACTTCCAAGAACATTTCTTTGATATAGTCTCTGGTGCTTCTTTCTTGCCAAACAATGTATCTGAGGCAAGTGGGACCTGTAGCTATTTGGGGAACTGAGTATCTGCCAATTTGTCAAGTGATAGGTTTCCAGCTGCCCAAGGAGGCTTGCCTGCCACTCTTAGAGGCAACAGAAGTATTGATTTACTGCCTCCATTGTAACAAGAATTTATCTTTTTAGGATGGTACTTTTCTGGTTAGAGACAGCTCTAAAAAAACAATAACCAATCCGTATGTCCTCATGGTATTATACAAAGACAAAGTCTACAACATCCAGATCCGTTATCAGGAGGAAAGCCAAGTTTATGTGCTGGGAACAGGACTCCGAGGGAAAGAGGTAAGGGCCTTCACTTGCTTAATTCCCGTCCACCCCTCCAGTTCTCTTTCTGTGTTTCTCTACAGAGCCTCCTGCACAGGACCCTGGTGTCCATACTGTATGGCAGCCTCAGAGTTAGAACATTTTAGTGGAGTTTTTCTTCACTTACTGGAGGAAACTAAAATGTTAGCAGCAGTTACCTCTGTAATAAGAGACTTCCTTTTTTTAAATTCCAAATAACCTAAAACCACATGTATACCCTTTCAATGGAAAAGAAAAACATCGAAAAACTTTTAAAAAAATCTTATTAGGTGTTGTTAAAGGTAAGTTCTGTCATTTACCTTTGAGATGGAACTTTAAGATTGCAGTGTATTTATGAATTTTTAATCCACTTGTGAAAAAGACAAAAAGAATTCTGCTGATGATTATTTAGTTATTTGGACAATGTTTTCACAAAAAAAAAAAAAAATGGAGGTTTGCCCAATGAAGGTAGCACAAATGACAAAAATTTTTCCTTTCTCCTCCAGCCAAGTTTTATGCTTATTGATTTTTGGGTGAACATCAGAACTGGTAATTTTAAAAATTTTCTTTTGCAAAGGAAATTAACAGCTAACTTTAATGCCCCACATATGTTCTTCAAGAACATATTCAAAGTTCCATGAAGAGGATCAACTAAATCAGACATTTCCAGACAAAAACTTACCTGTAACTCCTACTTCACTCTCAGTATTTTTGAGTTCTGATACTATAAATTAAGTATAAAAAGACATGATTTTGATCAAGTTTTGAATTAGTATGGATAGAGTTGCATTGGTCCCATAGCAGTGAAGAATTGTGCCCTCCAGAGTTTCTTGGGTGCAGAAACACCCAGGAGTAGACCACATACTGCAGCTGCCCTGAAATGAGGCACCCAGTAAAGCAGTGTTGGGGGAAGTGCATAATCCTGTCTGGGCACTAGCATGACTTCTGACCTGAATCTAGAAGGATAGATGGAGTTTTCCTAGTCTGGCCATCAGGGAAAAGTAATGCAGGCAATGGAGACAAAGACTTGACTGCAGAACCCTGGTGGGTGTGGAAGTGGCAGTGGGGACGCAGGAGAAGAAACTCATAATCTTGCTACAGATAGCCCCCCTTCAGTCACTGGGGTGCTGTCCACCTCCTGACTCCTTCCTCCTCATATTACCAGCAATTGAGAGTTAAGGAGGAATTAACATTAACACAATTATATACAGCAACATGGACATATGATTACATTTAAAGTTTCTGTTTTATATGAAATTTGTATAGATTAATTTATGTATAATTAAATTCCAAATAGTATATTGTTTAACTATATATTACTATGTATTTATAACATATTCTTTCATCTATGGATTTTGGGATGTTATTTGGGAATTATATTTTCAAAGTTCTATAGTAGGAATCATTAAAATATTGGCCATGTCTTATGTTTTTGTCCACATTCCTCATAACTGACAAGGTAGGATATGATACATATTAACAAGAGTGAAATGCCACTCATTTCAGGGTTGATTAATGTATCTATTTTCAATCTTTCAGGACTTTTTGTCTGTGTCAGATATTATTGACTACTTCAGGAAAATGCCTCTTCTGCTTATTGATGGGAAAAACCGAGGTTCCAGATACCAATGCACATTGACGCACTCTGCAGCTTGTCCCTAGCAAGTTAGCCAAGCATATGAACCTTCCTCCTGCCTCTGTTGTCAGCATGAGAAGATGAGGCAAACTTGGTGAAGGAATCAACACTTAGAACTGAATCAAACACCTCAAAGTTAACGCAAGCTTTTGTTCCTTCACTTAAAAAAAAAATTCTCAAGATGAAGACTGTCAATATCCCATAATTTATTTATTTTTCAGTGTTTGTAAACTGCATGAGGAATGTGGTTCACACTTGAAATTTAGGAGTGCACTATAGTATTTCATTTAAAAAAAATGTATGTTTTTGAATATTCATTTCAAAGTACAGTAGTTTAAACAGCAATGGAGATAATTTGGGGCAAGTTTCAAAACATCAAAATGGTAATCCTTTTTAGGTTGACACAAAACTGATTTTTTTTTATAGTCAAACCTTTGTCAGACGCAATCATTTATACATACACACGCACACGGATACACACACATATAATTTAAAAAACTACTAAAAAGTCACTTGTTTAGTAATTTAAGAGGCTTTACAGTTATTTCATCCTTTTTTTATGTGGTGGTGTTTGCTGAGGGGATTTTTGTGTACTTTTTTATGAAAAGATAAATGCATGTCTGAATAACTTCTTGAAATTAAAATTAATTTACCTTTTGCTTTATTTTTGGG
>PVHY01023282.1:6986-21308 GCA_004024945.1 Uropsilus gracilis
CTTGTCTGCATGCCGGTCAGGTCCGGGGGGCCCGGCTGGCCCCTGTGTCCCCCTTACCCGCCAGGTCGATGGCAGAGGGGCCCACTGGGTGTTGTATGGTTGCTGAGTAGGTGCAGCCGCTGGCCTAGGTTTGCCAGCAGCTGCAGATGCCTGCCAATCAGGGCAGGTGCAGATCCCTAATTTGTAGTTTTTTTGTTTGCTGAAGTCTTACTTATCTTTACTTTTGTTGCCTTTGCTTTTGGTATCTTTATAGAACTTTACCTTTTTTATTTGTGTAATTGGATATTTTGCGTGGATGGATTTGGAAAACTCTTAAGTATATTGTTATTATATCACAGATTTCAGCGTGGTTCATACCTGTTTTTTTCAGAAACGTAGCCATTTGATTTGGCTATATGTCCATACTGCTATATAGAGTTAGTTTGTTGCTTTGCATCATCTTATAGTATGTTCCCTCTGATTCCATTGAGCTTGATACCCAGATGCTATCCCATGTTGTCACTGTATTGTGTATCTCTTTTTATCTACCTATCCAAGAGTCTCAAACTATACTCTGTAGTCAGCTTGGTAGGTTATAAAATATACAAAGCCTTTTCTTGGTCATATAGATTCCCTCTGGATCAGTTGTCCTGCCTACCTTCAGCAGAACACAAAGTTCCTCTTAACATTATCCACCTTTATTAACTGTTGCCTTAAATAGATGTGAACTATCTCATTGCTATTTAATTTCCATTTCTTTTATGAGATAATCTATCTTTTCTTGTTTTAAATTACTGTGAACTTTTGTGGATTCCTCTACCTTTATGGCGCTGAGGCATCAGTCATATCTCATTGATTTGTAGAAATTCCTTATATGTTTAAGATGTTCTAGATCTATATTTATTGCAGATTTCTTTTGTGCATCTCATGGTTAGATGTCAATTTGGTGCATGGTGTCTTTTATGAAACAGAAATACTAATTCTATGCATATGTACCAGTGCTTTGTCTTCTGGTTTGTGCTTTGGAATTTTAAGAATTCTTTCTTACTACTTTATCTCAAAAAGACATTATATTCTTTTAACTTTGTGACTTAATTTCTCACATAGGAGATTTCATTCTGTACAGAATAGACAAAGATTTATTTATTATTTTTGTCTCACGTTGCTGGTTGCCTGAACACTTTCTATTAAACTGTCAGCCAGAGTGTTTGTAGGGCCTCGATTACTACATTCTACACATTCACCTATTTGAATGTCTGTCTTGGACCTTTCTATTCTATTTGATAGGTGTGTTTTCCTGTTCTTGCAATAGTGCAGAATTTTTTTTTTATCATTTGAAATGTTTTAAAATGACAGGAAATGAAACCTAGATTTTAATGAGTGGATGTACTTTAATATTACCATAATTAATAATTGTTAACATTGTAAAACTTAGAATTACTCCTTCAAGGAAAGAGTACTCTGCATACTAGTAAAAGTAACTTGCACCTTTATAATATAATGTATATTTAAAAAAATAAAAATCTATTCCAAGAGAAAATGGTTTACTAAATCAAAGTGGTCAAGAGGCAATTATCAGATGGATTCCATTCTTATTCAGGAAGCTTCCACTAGATGGAGATAGTGAGCAAAAGTTAATTATAAACAGCCAACTTCTCATTATTTTTTTTTTTTTTTCAAATAACAAGGCTGTGGAATTATTTTTAAAAACATTTGTGGTAGCCTATCATTACTTTTATTAAAAATAGTTTTAGTTTTAGTTTACTTTTAGTTGTGATAACATTGATTTATAACATACTATAACTTGCAGATGTACGGTCTTATATTTTACCTCTTTATATATATATTACAATGTGGTTACCAGCATATGGTCTGCTTCCCCTCTCTGTCATATCCTGACCCATTACTTGTTGCCCGTCACCAAATCCCCTTCCTCTCTTGTAATTACCAATCTGTTCTCTGTATCCATGACTTTGTGTTTATTTGATTGCTTTGTTATTTTCTACAAGTGAAATCATCTGATATTTGTCTTTCTCTGACTTATTTCACCAAGCATAATACCCTAAAGTTCTACTCATATTGTTGCCAATGGCAAAAATATTTCATCTTTTTTTATAAATTTCATTATTATTATTATTTTTATATGTCACATCAATTTAATCTCCATTTAATTTCCTAGGGTCGCACACCACCTCCCCTCCCTGACCATTCCAGCTGGTTCCCACCCTCCCATTGTGTATTTTCATTTGGTTGTCCATATATTAGTGAAACCATTTGGATTCTGTCTTTTTTTTTCTGACTTGTTTCTGCTAGTATGATTTCTTCTAGGTACATCTAAGTTTTAGTAAACTCACCAAATTTGTCATTTGTAATTGATGAGTAATACTCCATTGTGTATATATACCACATCTTCTTCAACCATTCATCTGTTCTGGGACTTTTGGGTTGCTTCCATGTCCTTGCAATTATAAACAGTGCTGCAATGAACATCCGAGCACAGGTGTCTTTTTGTACTCACATTGAGATCTCCTTTGGATAGATTCCCAGAAGAGTGATTGCTGGGTCAAATGGTAATTCCATTTTCATTAATTTGAGCGTCCTCCACATTGCTTTCCATAGTGGCTGGACCAGTTTACATTCCCACCAGCAGTGTAAGAGTGTTCCTTTCTCTCCACATCCTCGACAGCGCTTATTGTTGCCTGTTTTTTGATGTGGGCCATTCTTACTGGTGTAAGGTGCTATCTCATTGTAGTTTTGATTTGCATTTCTCTGATTGCCAGTGACATTGAACAGTTTTTCATGTGCCTGTTGGCCATTTGTATTTCCTCTTTGGAGAAGTGTCTTTTTAGTTCTTCTCCCCAATTTTTTGATTGGGCTTCTTGTTTTGTTTTTGTTTAGTTTTGTAAGTTCCTTATGGATCTGCGTTATTAAGCCCTTATCACTCTTGTGGAGGGCAAAATTTTTTTCCCATTTGTCCCAACATACTTTATTGAATAGGCTATCTTTGCCCCAATGTAAGTTCCCCCCCCCTTTGTCAAAGATAAATTGACTATATATGTGTGGTTTTATTTCCAGGCTCTCAATTCTGTTCCATTGGTCTGATTGTCTCTTGTTGTACCAGTACCATGCTGTTTTAATTATTATGGCTTTGTAGTATAACTTCAAGTCTGGAATAGTTAGGCCTCCATTCTCTCTTTTTTTGACCAAGAGGTTTTTTGATATTCGAGGTCTTTTGTTACTCCATATGAATTTCTGTAGTTTTTGTTCTATCTCTTTAAAGAATGTCATTGGAATTTTTATAGGAATTGCATTGAATCTGTAGATTGCTTTTGGTAGAATGTCCATCTTGATGTTAATTCTTCCAATCCATGAGCAAGGAATGTCTTTCCATTTCCTTATGTCTTCTTCTATCTCTTTTAACAGTGTTTTAAAGTTTTCTTTGTATATTTCTTTCACATGCTTTGTTAGGTTTATTCCCAGGTATTTAATTGTTTTTGGTGCTATGGTAAATGGGATGACTTTTTAAATTTCTTCTTTTGCTTGACGTTTTGCATATAGAAAGTCTACTGACTTCTGTGTGTTTATTTTGTAACCAGCTACTTTACTGAACTGGTTTATTGTTTTGAGAAGTTTTTCTGTAGATTTTTTGGGGTTCTCTACACAAAGAATCATATCATCTGCATATAATGATAGCTTCAGTTCCTCTTTTCCTATTTGTATCCCTTTTATATCTTTCTCTTGCCTTTTTGTCCTGGCTAGAACTTCCAGTACAATGTTAAAAAGTAGTGGAGAGAGTGGGCATCCTTGTCTGGTTCCGGATCTTAATTGGAATGATTTTAGTTTTTCCCCATTTAAGATGATGTTTGCTGTAGGTTTGTCATAGATGGCTTTTATTATGTTGAGGTATGTTCCTTCGATCCCCAATTTTTCAAGAACTTTTATCATGAATGGGTGCTCGACTTTGTCAAATGCTTTCTCTGCATCAATTGATATGCTCATGTGATTTTTGTTTTTTTTCTTGTTGATGTGGTGGATTATGTTAATTGATTTCTGGATGTTGAACCATCCTTGTGCCATTGGGATAAATCTGACTTGGTTGTGGTGAATACTGCTTTTTATGCATCGTTGGATTTGATTTGCTAGGATTTTGTTTAGAATTTTTACATCTGTGTTCATTAGGGAAATTGGTCTGTAGTTTTCTTTCTTGGTGCTGTCCTTTTTGGTTTTGGTATGAGAGTGATGTTTGCTTCACAGAATGTGTTTGGGAGCTTTCCCTCTTTCTCGATTTTTTTGGAATAGTTTTAGTAACATAGGTGTTATTCCTCTTCGAATGTCATGAAGAATTCATTTGTAAATCCATCTGGTCCTGGGCTCTTGTTTTTAGGGAGAGTTTTTATGACTGCTTCAATTTCGCTGCTTGTGATTGGATTATTTAGGTTCTCTCTTTCTTCTTTGCTCAATTTTGGGTAGTTGTATTTCTCCAGGAATCTGTCCATCTCTTCCAGGTTGTTGTATTTGTTTCCATATAGATGTTCAAAGTAGTCTCTGATTATCTTTGGATTTCTTTTGTGTCTGTTGGAATTTCTCCTCTTTCATTTGTGATTCTGTTTATTTGAGTGTTTTCTCTTCTTTTCTTTATGAGGTTTGCCAGGGGTTTGTCAATTTTATTTATTTTTTCAAAGAACCAGCTCTTAGATTTGTTGATCTTTTGGATAGTTTTTTTTTTTTTTAGTTTCTAGGTTATTTATTTCTTCTTTTATCTTTATTATTTCTTGTCTTCTGCTGGGTTTTGGGTTTTCCTGTTGTTCTTTTTCTAACTTTTTGATCTGGGATATGAGGTTTTTTTTCTTTGGATGGTTTCTATGAACCATCCCCTTAGATATGCTTTTGCTGAGTCCCAGACATTTTGGAATGTTGTGTCTTCCTTGTCATTTGTTTCCAAGTAGGTTTTAATTTCTTCAATTACTCATTCTTCATTTAGTAACATATTGTTTAGTCTCCATGTATTGGGCTTTCTTCGTGCTTTCTCTTCGTTGTTGATTTCTAGTTTGATACCTTTATGATGCGAGAAAAAAGTTGGTATAATTTTAATTTTTGTGTATTTGTTCAAGTTTTCTTTGTGTCCTAATATGTGGTCAATTTTTGAGAAGGATCCATGTGCATTTGAAAAGAAGGTGTATTCCCTTCTTTGAGGGTGCAGTGTCCTGTAGATATCTATTAGGTCCATTTGGTCTAGGTCCTCCTTTAAAGCTTTTGTGTCCTTGTTTAGTTTCGTTTTGTTGATCTGTCTTTTGGTGAGAGAGTGGGGTGTTAAAGTCTCCTACAATGTATGTGTTTCCACCAATATATGTTTTCAGTTCTGCAAGTATCTGTCTTATGAATCTTGGTGCTCCCTCATTTGGTGAGTATATGTTGATAATTGTTATGTCTTTTTGGTGGGTTGAACCATGTACCATTAGTGTCTGTCTTTATCTTTTGTCACTTTTTTTATTCTGAAATCTGCTTTATCCGCTATGAGAGTGGCTACTCCTGTCCTTTTTTTGGGGACTGTTTGATTGTAGAATAGTTCTCCATCCTTTCACCTTCAGTCTATGCTTGTCTTTAGGAATTACATGTGTTTCCTGGAGACAGCAAAATGTTGGGTTCTGTCTTTTGATCCAGTCTGCAACTCTGTGTCTTTTGATTGATGAGTTTAGAGCATTGACATTTAGAGTGATTATTGATGTGTGATGTTCTAGTGTTGATATTTTAGAGGTCATTTTGCAGTCCTGCTTTGGTTTCTTGTTATGTTTATTCTATTTATTCACCTGTGGGTTTTGGTTTTGTGGTTTCTTCAAATATTTCTTGGAGTGGTGGTTTGGTGGTACCAAATTTTTGGAGACTTTGCTTGTCTGGAAAGGTTCTAATTTTCCCTTCATAAAGGAAGGACAGCTTTGCAGGGTAGAGTATTCTTGGTTTGAACTTTTTGTCTTGGAGTTTTTTGAAGATGTGGCTCCATTCTCTTATTGCTTGAAGTGTCTCTTAGGAGAAATCTGAGGTCAGTTTGATGGGCTTTCCTTTGTAAGTTATCTGCTTCCTCTCTCTAGTCATTCTCATTATTTTTTCTTTATCTTGGACTCTTGGAAGTTTTACGATTATGTGTCTTGTTGTGGTTTTTCTTTCATTAAAATAGTTTGGTGTCCTTTTTGCTTCCTGTATGTCTATTTTCATTTCATTCTTCAGGGTTGGGAAGTTCTCTTCTATAATTGCATTAAAAAGCCTTTCATTTCCTATGTCTTCCTCTTCTCCTTCTGGGATTCCAATTACTCTTACATTTCCTTTCTTTAAGGTATCTGATAGATCTCTGATTTTTTCTTCTGTCTTCTTATTTTGTTTTTTTCCTCTCTTTTTCTGTCTTGGTTCTCTCTATCTCTGTATCTTCCAATGTGCTGATTCTTTCTTCAATTTCTTCTAGTCTGCTTTCTTGTCTTTCCCCCCTTATTTTTGAGGTCTTCTATCACTCCTCTTATATACTGCAGTTCCTTCATTTTCTTATTTAGGGTTTCAATCTCATTTTTCTCTTCGCCAATGATAATGTTCATTTTGCTACATTCCTTTTTATATCTTTTCAGCTTCTCCTCTTAGCTCGATTGCTTTTACCATATTGTGTCTGAATTCTTTATCTGACATTACAGATATTTCTTCAAGTTTGTCCATGTTGGTTTCTAGAGATTGTTTATCCTTTGGAGATGGATAATTTTCCTTTGGGCTTACTTGAGTATTTGTATTTTTCTTCCTTCCTGTGTTTTCCCTTCAGATTTGCTCTACATATTGAGCAACAACAGCTCTAGTATTGATTGGCATGTTGAGGTGTATCAGATTATGGTTGTTTCTGCACTTGTGCCTGTATAAATTCTTGCTTGTGTTGGCCTGTGTTTTTGGGATGAATTCCTTTCCTTTCTTTCTGTCTCTGTGATCTGAGTTTTTCTTTTGAAATCTCTATGCAATGATTTAATTCTTGTTGATAAACCTTATCTGCTTTGGCGCCAATAAGCACTGGTACCACTTGTACTTGCTGCCAACTGGCAGGTGCTGCTGCTGGCCTCAGGGAAGGGGGTGGGTGTGCAGGCCTGAGACGAGAAGTGGTGGGCTGAGGGCACGAGGAAACGGGCCGCCAGTCCCCCATGCCCTGTACTCACTGCTGCCAACCTACAGGAGAATGCTGCTCTCCGGGAAGGGGGTGGGCTTGCAGGCCTCAGACGTGGGGTAGTGTGCTGGGGGCACAAGGAAATGGGATGCCAGTCCCCTGGTGCCCTGCACTCACTGCTGCCAACCGACAGGAGGATCTCATCTTTTCTTGAAAGTAGTTGAGTACATATACCACATCTTTTTTTATCCACTTATCCATCCATGGATACTTACTCTGTTTTCATATCTTGCTATTGTAAATATTGGTGCAGCGAACATGGGGATGCATTTATCTTTTTGAATTACTGTTTTTTTTCCCTTGAGATAAATATACACAAGTAGAACAGCTGGAATATGTTATATTTCTATTCTCAGAGTTTTGAGATGTTTTCATACATAATGACTACATGTTCTGCATGTTCTACATAATGACTGTATCAATTACATTCCCACTAACAGACAGACTACCACTTTTTAAAAATTACTATGGTTTTATGATAGGTCTCAGTATCTGGCATGCTAGTTCTTTTTTTTTTTTTATTTAAAGTTGACCTAAGTTGTGATAAACTTTAATTCTTTCAAATTGATCAAGACAAACAAGTTCACTTAACACTACAAAATCAACTACATTTATATTGAACTGCATTGAGCATATTGGTTAATTTAAAAAGAACTGACTCCTTCTTATTAACTCATTCTATCCTAGAATGTGGGGCAGAAATTATTCTTTCAAAGGAAATTATAGGTTCCACTATGGAAGGCTGTGTGGAGGACCCTCAGACTACTAAAAGTGGAACTACCATTTTCTCTTTTTTTATTGATCACACACATATTTTTACATTCTTGTATACTCCAAGGTTCAACCACTACCATGCCACTACCATGAACTGTCATCTTGATCTCTTTCACTCATCCTGCCCCTGATTTCTCCTGAACTACTATTTGTTCCACTGATTCCACTTCTGAGAATCTACCCAAAGCACACAAAAACACCAATTCAAAAGAAAACATGTACTACTATGTTTATTGCAGTGCTAGTTACAGTAGTCCTGATATGGAAACAGCTCAAATGCACCGAAACAGATAAATGGATCAAAAAGTTGTTATAAATTTTCACACAATGGACTATTATTTAGCAATCAAAAAGACAAATTCATGTCACTTGTAGCAACTTGGATGGAGCTGGAAGGAATTATACAAGCTGAAATTAGTCAGAAGAAAAAGATATCTAGTGGATGGTCTCACTTATATGTGGAAATCAGATAAATCAAACAGAAAGACAAGAAATAATAAAGGCTACCTAGTTCACTATAGAAATGAAATACCCAGCAAAGAAGGGATAAGGAGGAGGATAAAACAAGGAAGAGAGGAATATGAGGGAAAATGGTGATGGGTCCTGGGTGACATGGTAGTAGGATAAATATGAGGACTACAACAATGTAAACAAATATTAATAAAAACAAAGAAAATTATAGGTTCCATTATAAGAGTTTTCTTGCTTTATTTTTTAGGTAATTATATAATTTGAAAAGCATTTTTTCAATACAAAGTTATTAATATATTTTAGGATACCTGTGAGTGCTTTGTTCAAAAATGCCTGTTTTCTTCTAAGATATTTGTGATTGATTTTCTACTGCTTAGATTTTTGGTGTGTCTGGAATTAATTTGTTGTAGAAGTGAGACTCGGGTACAGTAGAAAGGCTGGGGGTCTTTGGTTTTACTCCCTGGATAATTGTTGGGGTGTATTTCTTAGGGATGACCTGGCTCAGTTGCCCTTCCTGACGATGTGCATCAAGGAGAGTCTGCGATTGCACCCTCCAGTCACCATCATTTCCCGCTGTCCCACCCAGGATGTTGTGCTACCAGATGGCCGGATCATCCCCAAAGGTGCCAATATTATGGGGTTAGGAGGGTGGTTGGCACCATCAACAGGGACCTCATCCTGACCACTCCCTTTTCCCTTAGGAAACATCTGTGCCATCAGCATCTTTGGGATTCATCACAACCCATCTGTCTGGCCAGAACCTGAGGTGCAGTTTCTCCCTTCTCCCTCACCCCTCAAGACATGATGAGGAGGGAGGTCTGGATGGGGAAATAATATACTACTCTACCATTGCATTCACACCTATCTTTTCTGAGTGGCATCTTGATGTCCTGGGAAACCCTATCCAGCAGCCCAGCCTCTTTTTGCTCCCAGGTATACAACCCCTTCCGCTTTGACCCAGAGACACCTCAGAAAAGGTCACCACTGGCCTTTGTTCCCTTCTCAGCAGGACCCAGGTGAGACCAGTTACTATATGAGACCGGGATGGCATGAGGATGGCAGTGGGTCTCAGTGGTGATGAAAGCCCACATGGGGTTTCCCTGTACAGTTAGCTTCCTTTACCCCTGCAGTCAGGGATGGGGTCATGGCTCAGTCCCCAGTGTGAGGGAACTGGGGATCCTGGATATAGCCAGAGCTCCCATTCCTGCTTGTAGGAACTGCATTGGACAGACGTTTGCCATGACGGAGATGAAGGTGGTCCTGGCGCTCACGTTGCTGCGCTTCCGTTTGCTGCTAGATGAAGAGGCACCCCGCAGGAAGCCAGAGCTGATCCTGCGTGCAGAGGGTGGACTTTGGCTGCGCTTGGAGCCACTAAGGGAAGGACTGCAGTGACCCCCATTGCTGTGTGTCCTGGGATCCACGCTGACCCTACACACCTCTCTGTGGATTCCTAAGATGTAACTGCTTTCACCCCTGTCTGGTCTTTCACCAAGAGCCAGTAGGGGTTGGGGAGTCTGGGAAGGATCTAGAGGGTAGGAGTGGCTGGGAAGGGCTGGTATCTCTGACCCCAAAGCCCCGACTGCCTCTCTTGATGACCAGAGGGTCCCCATATGATTGTGTGTTTTCCCGGAGTCTAAGCATGAACTTTACTGGTGGACTATAGGGAGGTATGGGAAGTATTTGAGCAAGAGAGGCACTTGGATTAAGGATTGTTTTAACACAATGGAATATTACTCATCAATTAAGAATGACAAATTCAACGACTATGACAACATGGATGTACTTAGAAGGAATCATACTAGCAGAAGCAAGTCAAAAAGAGAAAGACAGAAAACAAATGCTTTCACTAATACATAGGATATAATGAAAAAAATAAACAAAAGCCATGAGGAAAACAAGCTAAGCACCAAACTGAAGCACACAACTATGGGCAAGAGGGAAAGGGAGGGGATGGGAGGGGTGGGGTGAGGGTAAATCCCTGGGATCGCAATGATGTGAAATTTATATATAAATAAATTAATTTTTAAAAAAGGATTGTTTTAAAGGGTACATTAGCTGCTCTGAGTAATGGGGGAGGAACTATAGTGGCTCTGTACTCAGATCATTCTGACCTTGATTCTGTCTCCTAATATATAAAGGCTCTCACTTCAGAGCCTTCTCTATGTTTCTGTGGTTACTATTACTGTGTTTAGTTAATAATACACCAATGCTTTATAGTGTGTTTGATATTGTGATATCTCTAAATGTTTATTGCCTGTTATTTTGTTAGCTTTCACTCACAGGGTCAGTGGTATGTATCTGGTTATCTTTGCCTGGGTGTTGACTTTCATACTTGGAATAATTGTACATTTGAAGGCAACTTTCTGTAGGAAGAGTCCTTGAATCCTGCTGGTTGAAGATTATTTTCAATGAGACTCAAAGCTTGTGGTTCCCAATGTCACTAAGGTCAATTAAACTCAAGCTGAAATCATGCTTTGCCATTATCTCACCTTAAGGGGTGTAGTTTTTTGAGGTTTTCTCTTAAGTGAGTATTTTACAGTTTCCCATCCTTGTATCACTCTGGGCTTTGATTTCCTCCCCCCACTGTGAAGTCACCATGATAGTTTTGCATTTTCTTGACTTGAGAAATTCCCCAGAGCAAAAGTATCATTCATATTTATCTTATTCCTGGGTTTCTCTTTTTATTTTAGTGTCAACTGAAATATCACAGGGGTGAAGCAGTTCAAAGAGAAATTTATTAGAGATTTTCCCAAGGAAACCTAAGGACATAGACTCAGAGCGACAGCTTTCAGATTTCTCTGAGTGCTGGTACTGCCGTTCAGGATTTTTGTTTTCATCAATACATAGTATATTGTACAGTTTGTGAATTACGTGGAGAGAAGGTGATACATACTTCCTCATAAAAAAGACAAAGGAGACATCCTTGACAAAGATTATGGAGGAGTGGTCTATATAATATAAAAAGTGATCTTATACTCTGAAGGGTCAGATAACAACCTGTGTGTGGGAAAGCGTAAGAACTTACATTTATAAAGATTTCTTTGTGTTTGAGAGTGTGCTTCTACACTGTGAGCTCTGGTCGGTCAGTCAGGCAGTTATATCTGTGTCCTTCCTCCAGCAACTTGAAATGTGTGTGTGTGTGGAGGGGGGTTGGGGGGTGATGGCGTCACGTGGCAGGCAGGATCCTCTTGCAGTTTCTTCATGGCTTCTTCACAGCAAACTCTTTGTTTTCTTTTTGCTGACTCAGGCCTCTGCTATAGTCTACGCTGCAGTTTTCCCAGGGGAGATCTTTTACAAACAGTAGCATTGTTCTTTTGGTTCACAGCAATGTCTTTATACCTCTTTCTGTCATTTAAGGTTATTTGTGCATTTAAGAAATTGGAAAATTATCCAGCTTTGAGAGTTCGTAAAAAGCCTAAGATTTTATCCAAATAACCTAGCTTGCTACTAATGCAAACAGAAGTCTAAAGTGGGATTTTATTTATTTTTTTATTGAAGTAACTGTAGTTTGAAATATTGTATAGGTTTTGGGCATGCAGTTTCTCATCTGAGTAACTACACATCACACATATGCCCACCACCAAATGTCCAGTTACCATCTATCATTAACCAGCCAGTCCTCTTTAGCTGCTCCCCATCCTTTCTTCCTATCTGGTAGCCCTTTTCTTTTTGTCAGTCTAAGGGGTTGTTTTTGTTTATTTTTCCTTTGTATTCTACAAGTAAAAAAAATATTTCAATTGTTCTTATTTCACTTAGCATGATCTCAAGTTTTGTCTATGTTGTTGAAAATGGAAAGATTTAATAATTTTTAAAAATTTTATGACTGAGTAGTATTCTATATTGTGTCTATACCACATCCCTCATAGCCATGACCAATAAAAGTAAACATAGCAACTATGTCCAAGGAAGTCCAGTCTACTAAGGTGGCAGAGCACACCAACCGAGAAGTAAAAAGACAACAGAGTTTGGCACCTAGCATTCATCACATCTGCTACTGAAAGGCATTGCTACACTCAATGTGGAGCTACTCTATGGCAATCTGTTGTCACTTGTCAGCAGCTCTCAAGCTTTCTGGCCTTCTCCTGCTGTGGTCTGCACTGCAAGCCACACATTATATCCACCTCCAGGATATACTCTGACTGGTGACATACACTGAAGAATATGAAAGCATTAATTAGAAAAGATATATGTAGTCCTATGTTCACTGCAACACAATTCATATAGCCAAATGTACCCCAGGGGTACCCTCACTGCTGTTGCCTCTCTCTGGTTCCCTCTCCAGCTGTGGTCACCACAAGTCACATTCCCCACTGTCCCCCAAGGAGAGGTTCCTCAGCATCTCCCCCAGTTCAGAAGTGAACAGGCCATCATCCACAGGTGATTTTAAGAGACTTGCCCTCTTTAGTGTCCTCTTCAGCAGCTTAACAATGGCTCAGGACTTTCCTGAACTTGGCACCGCTCTTCTTTATCTTAGTTGGCCTTTTACACATCTCCAGGTTGGCTGCAGAGGACCTGGTGAAGGCTTCCTCTCTCAGCCAGCCTCTCTCATGGTTAAAGTTGCTTCCCATAGGAAGTTGGGTGAGGGAAAGTGAGGAAGTACAAATGAGAGACTGAACTCACTCAAAAAAGGATTTGACTGAATGTAAACATGAAGCATTCAGTGAGTTTATCAGGTCTTAGAAAGCTTTTATACAGTGTAAAAGAATGATTTACAATGAGAATGATTTACAAAAAGAATGATTTACAAGAAGAGGAAGAAGTAGTTTAGGAAAAATCAGCAAAACACTATTCCTGTGGAATACTTGAGGGCAGGGGATTCATTCATTAACTTGCTCTTATCTCTAAGGGTTAATGATGTTGGAGGAATGGGGATGCCCCTCACCAGGGGAAGGATTATGCTAATTCTGTCTTCAGTTTTCTGAAGCCAGATAAGATACTCAACAACCTGGCCAGTTATTGAGGCTCCTAACAGCTTTGGCCACTGAAGCCCACTGACCACCTCTTGGTTTTTATCTCCTGGGGTATGCACTATTCATCCACCCCCAGGGTCCCATATACCTAACAACCAACCTCATCAATTCTATCTGTCATCACCATGTGATCTCTAAATGATGACTGGGGTTCTCTTTCTTACCTGATGAGTCTCATGTCTCAGGGGTACTCAGCTCTTCTTCTTGGGCTGTCTTGGCCAGATGAGGTCTATCCCACAGCTCCCAGATCTGGTCCACCTCCTTGCTGCTGTGCTTGTTTGTGGAATGCTGTTCACAGACCAGAACCAGACGGGCTCACATGGTTGAGATGGAGCAAACTCCATCTTGCTTTAATTGCTTCCAGCAAACTGGAGACAAAATCTAGCATTGAGATCCTCTGAAGATGTGATGGCGCCTGCCCCTCCAAAAATATTTACCTAAGGAAATCCTCCTTAAAGAGATAGCCCACTTTTGAGCCATCCCCCTGACCCCAATTACCTCTCAGGAATTAGTGTGTTAACAAATTTTATTACCCCCTTACCATTTCCCTTCCTCTAAACACATCCTGAATTGTACCTGCCTGAGCCACTTTTTTCCTTTGTCAGAAGCCTTTATAAGGACTTGAGTAGGTCATTAAAATTTGCTGGATGATGCATACTTTCATTCACCCCCTGCCTCTATATGGTTGTGTAAATCTCTCTTGTCTGTCCTCTCTTGTACCCCACGTTCAGCTCTCAACACTTGTTGACTCTCCAATGTCATCCTTTATTCCATTTGCAGAAGTTTCTGCCAACTTATGCAATTTGTGTTTCTGTCTCTGTGTGGAATCCTGCTGAATCCTGCCAATTATCTGTGTTGAAGTGTCCTGTCATCTATGCTAACTGCCTGTGTCTTCTCTGTGTTAAACCACTCCATCCTTGTTGCCAATTGTAACCAATCCTC
>PVHY01023283.1:0-21203 GCA_004024945.1 Uropsilus gracilis
GGGACTCGAACTGCGATCCCTAGGCCCAGCCATTTAATAACGACAATCTTGTTGAGTCCAGATTTTTACATGCACAGAACCAAGGTGATAAAACCATAATTTAATATACTACTGTTTTTCTTTCTTTCTTTCTAGAGATTAGGTCTCGCTATGTTGCCTGGGGTAGTCACGAACCTGCAGACTCAAGTGATTCCTAGCCTCAGTCTCCCAAGACTGGGATTAAAGGCATGTACCCCCGTGCCTGGCCTAATATTCTACTGTTGAAGAGAGTTTCAAATTTGCAGTGGCAGAGAAATGGCTTTATAATGCTGGATGGGGAAAGGACTCGTAGATGTCACTTCTTTGCATACTTGGTCAGAGGCTACAAGTCCTATAAGGTTGAAAGAAAGGTGCCCAGCTTCCCTTTAGGGAAGGATTTGTTGCTCAGCTCTGTGAGGCTGTTTGCTCTCCAGCCACTTGCCCCTTTGGATCTGCTCCAACTATTGAGAGCCACCTCTTGATGCCAGGCCCTCTTAGGGACAGTCCACAGTCAGAGACAGAGTGAAGCTGGCATACAAAGGTGCAGGCAGTTCCCCCTGGAGTGGGGCATTTTCCAGGCTGTTCACCCTTCCTTCCTCGCACTATTAGTGTGGATTTCTCACATTTTATATTCCAGATTCTATCATGGCATTACTCTGTCTACTTGGATGGAACGCACCCTGTGACACCTTGTAAAGTGAATCCCATTAAAATGATTCTACAGGGGCTGGGCATGGTGGTGTGCGCCTTTAATCCCAGCCTTGGGAGGCCAAGGCTAGGAATTGCTTGATTCTGTGGGTTCAAGACTACCCTGGGCAACATAACGAGACCTAGTCTCAAAAAATGGCCGGGTGTGGTGGTACGTGCCTGTAATCCCAGCTACCCGGGAGGCTGAGGTTGGGGATCGCTTGGGTCTGCGGGATTGGAACTACCCCGGGAAACAAAGCTAGACCTGGTCTTAAAAAAAAAAAAAAAGAGATGAAATGATTCTACTTTTTTTTTTGCTGGGGGACAGCAGTGAGGGCAGCGGGGTTCATCTTTCAGCCATTGTTTGAGAGTGAACTATAAATTGATTTAAAGTTCTCAGATGACTTTCAGAGCTAAATAGTCACATTAAAATTGATGAATGAATTGTATACCAGACACTTATTTTCGTCCCAACACACTCAAGTGCACAGCTAAAAAGCATACCTGTTGTTTTTATTTTTTTTTAATCTTTTGAACTCACTGACACTCTCAAGTCCTTGTTTCCTTGAATTTCTTTTCCTGTCCCCTTTCCAAGAAAAATACAGGTTTTCCTCTGTCTTTCTGACTGTTCCTTTATGATCTTCATTCCTGCCTTATGAAGATGCACCATTAGGTCCTGGTCTTGCATTTTGTTCTTCGACTTCCCTCACTTTGCCAAATGACCTCACTATCGGGCTTCATTGTCGAGATGGACATATGCTGGTTATGTCCAGTTTTGAGTTTACAGTCCAGAACTTGCTGCCCATGCCCATTTTGTTTCTTAGAATAAGAACAGCCCAACTGGAATGATATCTTCACTAGATTCCTCCCCAGATATTCCGAAGTGCAGATAACTAACAATGGCAACCTGTTCATCCTTCAATGGTCTTGTACCCTTGAATGGCATTCCTAATTATCCTGTGGTCTTAACTGGAAATATGGGAGGTGGTTCATACTTCTTCCTCTCACCAACTCTCCCTAGCCAAGCAATCCCAAGACCTTAGAATCTCCATTTCAAACAGCTTGAGTCACAGCATCTTTTTATCCATCACCTCTTTGCCCTGCTTCCAGGGGTGGCTTAAAGTATCCAGTGTTAGCTGCTTAGATGCATTCATTTTCCCCTACCATCTGCTCCTTTTTGTCACTGCTTAAAATCTCCCGTGGCTGCCAGTTTGGCAGTCATGGTCCTTACCCACATGGACCCTGGCTATCTAGTTTCATTTTCATTCATTCTTCAGTGTCTACCCAGAGCCCTGGGCCTACATGGGTATGGCAGAGTCATCTTCTAGTGCTTTAGCAAAATATGGTGCCCTCTGATTTCTGCATGAATATCATTCCTTTTCCTCCTCATTCTCTTCAAATCTTCTTCATCCCTCAAAACTTGATCATGCTGAAACAATCCTGACTCTGAAGGAACTTTAAACTGGCCTATAAAACATCTTGATACAATGGTTTATATCTGATTGGGGTTTATATCAGAATATACGGCACAGTAACTACTCCCTAGAAGGCTTTGTAACATGTTTGTCAGATGAATGAAGGTGTATAAAAATATAATTAGCTTTTCAGTGAATTTTTTGTGATGGATTTCTTGTTTGCAATAGTAGATTTCTAAAATGCACACATACCTAGGCCACATAGGTTGTTGGTATATTTTAGACAATATTTTTATTAATGTCTTACATATCACACACACAGAGATTAGCAAGATTTATTCACATTTTTTACTTCAAAATTATCTGTAACAATTATTGCAATATAAATTATTTGAAGTGTAAAATTATTTTCACATAATTTTATAATAGTAACATTCATAATAACTAGCATGTACTATACACATATAGAATATGTAAGTATATACAAATTGTATAATATAAAGTTATAAAAGTATATATAAATTATGAAGAATTTTATATTAAATATGAAATTATTCTAACATTATTTAAGTGGGAAATTTAACATTAAAGCAGGAAAAACCAGTGTAGATGTTGTTGATAGGAATTTTTGAGTAGGTGTAATGTTTTTCATGGAATAACTGACAGTTTCTGCCTCTCCCAGCTGCTTGTCAACATATGGGTAAATAACAATCTGCTGACTTTGAAAAATTAGTTATAATCCATTTCACATAATGCAAGCAAATCACAGCAGGCAGTGGCCCATAATTGAAGGATTAGTTTTTGGCCTTCGGGTGGTTGTTAAAATTCACAGACTAATAGAATGTTATATCCCATATGGACCCAGAATATCCTCATCAGGGAGTGCCTAGTACTCTGTTTCCACCTACAGATACTCCCTGTACAGGGTATTGGGAGAGGGAGAAGCTCCTTGTCCACTAGTAGCAGGAGATCTTCTCTGCTGATACAGTGAGCAAGAGGTTGGAAGTCCCTTAGAAGACTTTGAACTGGACCTGAAGTGAAATAGATTTGTACAATCACTTTGTGCACATCTAACTTTTCTCCTATCAAAGGCAGATGGCAACTTTTTCTTGTCTCATGCTTGAATCTCACATCCTACCAGAACTGCTCTCTACATTCTGCTCATTTCAGATCTCAAAGACTTGCCAGGATGGAGTGGGAATGACCACGTGACAGGGCCTCTTACTTCTCTGCTGACTTTGTTTCTCTCCTTACTCCCACCTGTCTGCACCAAGTAGAACCTTTAGATCTTTATACCTGCTTTTTATCACTAGTTTCAGCTTTTCTTCCTTTTTTTTTTTTTTTTTTTTTTGGGACCCTTTTTGAATCTCTCAGGAGGGAACTTGTCAACATTCACGAGTTAATCTTAGCCAGCATAGATTGGTTCAGAAGTACGTGAAGAGAAACTTACTACTAACCTCTGGTACACTCTGCTCCTGACTAGAGGTGCCCATGTTTTTGTAAACTCTTCTCATTAGTATGAAATGCCCGAACAAAGCAATGATTTGGCAGACCTGAAGTCACACACTGGGGCTCATAGCAACTTGCTTCTACTAGCAACATGAAATTTGGAAACACTTCCTTGCCAAGTAGCTTTGAATCAGCTAGAAGCAGGGGAATAATGGGTTTGGGTTCCCTTTGCGGAGATGACAAGGTTTTAGAATATCCATTACTAGTCAGAGCCTTTGTTTGGAGAGGCAAAATACATACACATATATTTTAAGAAAGGTTACTTATTTAGACTGTATGCTACTATTGATAAGAATCTTTGAGTTGCAAGTGAAGCTTATAAGTCACCTCCTAGATACTATATGACTTTGCAAAATGAAACAAAACACAGTTTAAAGAACCAAAACCAGTAGGGATTTACAATCATTATGGTTGAATCAGAAATGCGTTTGATGTTTTCTTCAAGCAATAATTGGTTAACATTTGAATTAGCTTTCTTTCCTAAAAACTCAAGAGTTAATTAGTGGAAAGAAATGGTGCAAGTTATGCTGGGTGTGTGTGAAGGGTAGAGTTAGGATCTGACAATGAAATACCATGAAGAAAATCTACAAAAGGTGCCAAGCACACATTGCTATATGACTTCATTTAGTTGGATCAGGAGTACTGAAGATCATGCTTATCTCAGCTGTTTTCCTTTAGGAGAAATGTTCCCTCTGTTCTTGGAATATTGTAGCACTGAAGATTCATTTCACCCTTAGACACTTATGCTGGCCAACACTATTATCGCTTTTTGAAAAGATATGCTACTATTGTCTCATTTAGAAATAATGTTTTATCTCTTCATAACTGTTATCTTTGTATGTGTCTGACTAATTTTGGATATCCATTCCAGGTTGCTCACAGCAGTTCTGGCTTATAGCAAATTGCTTTGGTAAAATTAATAGTGCCTCTGTTCACTGACAAAAATGTCCAGATATGGATGATAATTTATTTTACCCCAACCAGACTAAAAGTGCCTGTATCAATCATGGTTCTACAATAAACAGCTTACCCTACAGAGATGTTGAAGAGAACTTAACAAAGATACTACTTACTGAAATGTGGAAAGAGTTAAGGGCAATTAACAAAGATTTTGAGATACCAGGCCTGAGAAGGAAAGGGATAGAGATAATGCTTTGGGAACCCTGTTGAGAGGTAGAACCTTGGGAGAGAGACCACTTGAGAAAATGCCATAGTCTTTAAAGTATTCAAACACAGCTGATCGATCAAGCAAGGAAAGCAGTTTCCTACTCTCTGTCCTCCCATTACTGGTCTCTTGTCTGTGCCTTCTGTTTTGATTTATGAACTCAAAAGGAAGCCGAAAGACAGAGGTGCCTGTGAGAAAATTGAAAGGTGTTAGCATTCCTGAGAGAAGACAAAGAATGGGTTAAAGAGGGTCAGGGATTCAGGGGTCATCAGGAAGTGGCAAGAATAGAATATAATTCCTAAAGTCATAACCTCTGTCTTCAAGTCAATTAAAAGTTATCCAGACACATGCATGCAACATGCTACAGGAAGGCTATGATGAACTTGGAAGTCACTTCAAGGAAAAGTTCCTTTGTTGGGAAACAAGAAATAAATGTAAGAGTTAAACGCTAAGACTGAAGATAAATAACAGTTAAATACAACAATATAAAGAGTTGCTTAGCAGTGTATGGTAATTGTCAGATTAATGGTGTAAAACTCTAGATGTTAAAAGTTTCAAAAGGTGAAAGATCACAATGGATGAAACAAATTGAAAAAAGATTTAAAGAGAAGAGACTTTCAAAGGCACTGAAATCAAAGTTGACTTGACCTGGGTCAAAAGGAGAGATGAGTCATCTTTGGGTTCATTGCAGGAACAAGGGCACAGATGTCAACTTGAAACTCACCTTCCTATGGTAGGAGAGCTGTGGGTGTGAAGCCTTCTGAGACTTTAAAAATTCCAAAATTTTCTCAGACGTAATTACCTATGAAAGTCAAAAGGGAGGTCATTGGGTAAGAGGCATGAGCAGAGTGGCCATTTATTCATTCCCTCAACAAACATTTGCTGAGTGTCTGGCATGTGTCAGGCAAGGTTGTAGATCTGCTGATTCTACAATATATGAGGACCCACATGAAGTAACACATGGTATTTCCCTTGAGGAAAGAATATGTAAAAAGTAGCAAAGCAGCAAGTAACTAATTCCCCTTTCATCAGAGAAGTGTGCACAGCCTATATATCTGAGTACATAGGAGATCATCTAAAGAGATTTTATGCAGAAAGTAGGGCAGTTAAAGAAGACTTCCTGATGGGGTCAACATAATCCGGAGCTGAAAGGTGAGCAGGAATTTTTCAGTTGTCTCCATTTATACATGTTTATCCTACTGCATTCTGCGAAAGAAAGTAACATGGTTGGCTTAAAAAAAAACACAGAGTAGAATATATAGAATTAGATACAACACAAGGTAAATTTCTTTGTCTAATATATACAACAGTCACATTTGATCTCAGAACAAACTTATGTTTTGTTTTGTTTTGAGACTAGGTCTTGCTATTTTTGTCCGGGGAACCATAGGCTCAAGTTGCCCGGGGTACCACGGACTCAAGCAATCCTCAGCCTCAGCTTCCCAGGTAGCTGGGATTACAGGCATGCGCCATCGTGCCCAGCTATTCAGACTTATATGGTTGTAGTTTTATTTTTATTTATTGACAAGGAAACTAAAATTCAGCGTTTAAAATACTTTGCCCGAAGTACAGTCTTAACAGTCAGTGGTAGTAAATCAGAATCAGCCTAATTTGATCCCAAGGATCGGTGACTTTCAACAGAGGTGTGCATGTGGCTACCTTCCCTGCACAGAGCTTGTAATCTGAAGGTGCCTTGCACAATAGTTGTAAATTTTGAAGGACTGAAAATGAGTCAGTGAGAGGCACTGGAAAATGTAGTCCAAGTGGGAAAAAAGAATCTATGTGTTTATTAAATAAGGAGGGTTATGAGAGAGTGCTGCATGCTTAAAGATAGTATATTCCCCCTGATCCCTACGCAGGGAAAGAGTGTTCTCATCTTTGGTAATAACTTTGGTAAGTTATTTTTTGGAGTCTGGAACTCTCAATAGCAATCTATCCAGATCCCCATAATAAGCTACCAAATTGTACCAAATGGAATATCTGCTTTTGGATAGCAGGGGACATCTGTAATACTTCATTATGATATTAAGTATTGATAGGAGTGGTGAGCTGAGGCTGGAGGGTTATGTGAAGGTCAAATTTGTAAGGTTTTGTATATCCATTTGCTTGAAAATAGTGGAATCTATGGAAGGAACTTAAGCAGATTCCTTGATTAACTGAGAAATTAAAAAAATTCTTTGCAATAGCAATGTGGGTAGGTATGGGTCAGGACTACGCTGGAGGCTAAGTGGCCAATTATGTGGTTTACTGGGCTCATAAGATGTTAGAAACAGAAAAGAAGGTATCAGGTCTGAGGGAGAAACTATTTGGCAGAAGTAGTAGCCTGGATGGAGGGAGTAAGGGACACAAATTCTTACCTGAACAGCTAGTTTGATGACAGCATTCATGAGCAAGGGATCCCGGAGAAGTTTGGAATTTGAGGGTGAATTTAGATAATAATGGCCAAGGGTGGGAGAACTTTGGCATATACAATGATGTGAAAGAAAAAATAGATATAGTAGATCTATGAAAAAAAAAAAAAAACCAAAACACAACCAAACCTCATAATGGCCAAGGGTAATTAGTCAAGAAAATTAATTTAGCTTCTTTCTTTCTTTTTTAAAAGTTCCTGTTTTGTCTGGCTGTTTGGTTTATTGCTACCTGTGAAAAAGTATGGCAGCCCCAGAAATATTTAATGAAAATTAAATATATTCATTTTTCTTAATAAAATTTGTTCTTATTGCAAAAGTAGTATGTAGATACAGAAAATTTAGAAAGTATATTCAGAAAAATTGTTGCCCAATGCAATCAAACTTACAGTGATTTACACATTTTAGTATATTCACCATATATATACTTTTTCCTAAAAATTTGAGTAACTTTCTGTGATTAAATATAGCATGCATATTTTCCAATAACTAAAAATTCTGTAAGATCATTTTGGAGACTGGATGATAATATATGAATGTGCTGTATTATTGTTGAAATGTGTTCCTGCTATGGCTATTTAGATTGTTTCTATTTTTTATTATTATAAACAACATAACAGCATAATAATTAGAATTTAAATTTGCTAATTAACTTTTGGCTTTTTCATACACAATTTAGATTATGAAGTCAAATTTGGCACACTTTGTAACTATAAAATGGCTTCAAAAACAATAGTTATACAATTCAGAAATCCCTTTCTAGAAACATCTACAGATGGCAAAAAAAATGAAGGAAAACATAAACAGATGGGACTACATCAAACTAAAAACTTTTGTACAGCAAAAGAGACAACAGAAAAAATTAAAAGAAGCCCATTGGAATGGGAAGAAATTTTTGCCCTCCATAAGAGTGATAAGGGTTTACTAACAAAGATCCACAAGGACCTTACACAACTAAACAAAAACCAAATAAGAAACCCAATCAAAAAATGGGGAGAACTAAAAAGATACTTCTCCAAAGAGAAAATACAAATGGCCAACAGGCACATGAAAAATTGCTCAGCATCACTAGTAATCAGGGAAATGCAAATCAAAACCACAGTGAGATACCACCTTATACCAGTGAGAATGGTCCACATCAAAAAAATAGACAACAACTGCTGGTGTGGATGTGGAGAGAAAGGAACACTTTTACACTGCTGGTGGGACCCTCGAACTAATGAAAATGGAACTACCATTTGATCCAGCAATCGCTCTTCTGGGAATCTACCCAAAGGAGACCTCAATATGGGTACAAAAGGACACCTGTGCCTGGATGTTTATTGCAGCACTATATAATTGCAAGGACATGAAAACAACCCAAATGTCCCAAAACAGATGAATGGATGAAAAAGATGTGGTATGTATACACAATGGAATATTGCTCATCAATTAAAAATGACAAATTAGATGAATTTACGATAACATGGATGCACCTAAAAGAAATCATATTAGCAGAAACAAGTCAAAAAGATAAATACAGACACCAAAAGGTTTCACTATTATATGGGACTTGGGAAAGATAAACAAAAAGCTATGAAGAAAATTCAAAAAAAGCTAACAACCAAATTGAAGTACACTACTCGGGGTGGAGGGTGGGACAGAAGGGGAATGGTCAGGAAGGGTGGGGAGGTGAATCCTGGGGATTACAAAGATGTGAAATTTATATATAAATTATATGTTTATTATTAAAAAAACAATAGTTGTATTCAAGTGATCTGAAAGATATCTTAATGCTTTTTCTAACTCTGAGGAATCTAAAGGATACCAGACTGATATAAATATATATTGGAAGAAAATAATTATAAGGAAAATCTGTATGATAAGGGAAATGATTCATTTTTATTTTCAGCTGATACAGAGACCCCAGTTCCTAATGGAATTCTTTTGCTTTAATGATTCAGTGTTTCCCCAAGGAGCATGAAAAATGTGATCAACTCTACAAAATGATCTGGGAATTGATCAACCTCAGAAATAATTGCAATCATAGTTAGACCCAACTTTTTTTGGACTGTGTACAATGGATTTTTTGCATCTATCTGTTAAAATGTTTGCTTAATTTAGAAACAAAAATAGAGCTAGCAAATATAGTATGGACATTTTTTGTTTGACTGATCATTATCCTCTTCTTTAGGATCCTTACTAACTATACTCTGTGCTGGGTGCCCTTGTCAGTCTTCCCTATTAAACTTCTGCTATTTCTCTGCCACTATAGAGATGATACATGCTACTTGAAAGAGATATTTCTTCCTTGTCTGGACAAGGCAAGACTTTTCACACTAGCACACAAGGGACAGGGGTGACTATGACCATATGGTGGGCTCTGTCTAGACAAAGAACTCATGGATATCCCCAAAGTCACCAGACTGTAAAGTACCCTGTGAACTGTAACTTGCCTTGAAGTATGGAGACCAGATGAAAGCATGATAAAGTCTGCTGAACTCTAGTAACCTAAGAAATACAGCCTAGGGATCTGGATCAAGATCCCATAACTCCCTGACTCAGTTTACAGGTCTACAGCCCAGTTTCTCCTTGAATCTACCTCATTCTGTCTTCACCATGTCAGACCTTGTACTACCACCCATGATAGCCAACCCCGAGCACCAGAGCATGTAAAGTGTATAGAAACCCTTCACTCCCTGTTAGGGGTGCTCAGCCTTAGGATATGAATCTGCTGAGTCAGAACCAGTATTGATAAACCTACTTCTTGCCAGCCCTGGTGTCCTTGTTCCCTGATTGCCAGATTCTATGCTTGGAGCAATGGCTGGGTAAAATTCTCATGCCCTGACTGCCTGCTTTCAGTTTCAACACCTCTTTTCTAATGCAAAAATCTTTTCCTCCAAATATAATGAATCGATAATATAATCAAATCACACACATTTTAAAAGACAATGGGATAAGTATACAATAAAGGAAAATTTTTTAAAAAGTAACTTAGAATAAATATGAATTGTAGTTAGAATGCTTGCACTTATGCAAAGAATCATGTACCTGTGACAGATACAAATGCAGGTTGAAACTTGGAGAAGGGAGGCCAAGCCTTCTTGTGATGGAATAAGTAAGAGGGGATTTAAGGAGGAGAAGACAGACAGAAGAGAGAGAAGGTTAGAGCAGAGGAAAAGAGCTGAGCAGCAGGGAGGTTGGAGGAGCAGCAGGAGCTACTGCTATGATGTGCAGGCAGCAGGCAGGGAAGGAAGCCATGCTGTGTCCTCCCCTTCCTTTCCTAGCCTGGGTCAATGAGGAACCCAGGGAAACATGTTGGAGAAACTTGTAACTTGTGTAAACCAACTTGGAAATTGGTATTTGAGAATTTGGTTTTACTTTGAAACTGCAAAACTTAGAAATTATTTGGAGACCTGAAGAGAACGTGCTATGCTGCTGTTTTCATTGTAGGAAGTCTGAAGTGGTTGCTGCTGTGTAGAGTGAGTCTTGCTGATTTCCGGCCACTTTAAGAATTGAAGCTGAAAGAATGCCGGAGCTGTGCCTTCTGGAAAACAATTGAAGATGCCATCCTGGTTTTCCTTGCTGGATTTGAATCTCCCACTTTGGAAGAGGGAGTGACTACACCCTCTTGGCTTCTTCATCTGGCTTGTAGGTGAGACGGCTGCCATTTTGTGGAAGCACATGGCTGAAGGCTATGTATAGCCTTTTGGACTAAGGACTAGACTGGTAAGATTATCAAAGGGGTTCCTTGTACACTCAGTGACTTTTGTTTGTTTTGTCTTTTTAATAAGTAAATCTGTTTTTTCCTCCTCTTAAGGGTTTATGTGGTCTTGCTACTGCTTGCACAGGTGAGACAAAGCCGGTATATGACTAGCTTTAAAGGGCCAGCTATTCCCCTTGGTAGTTTAGTATAAGTACCCTGCTTTGCTGTCTTTCTACCCCATATCATCACTAGGACAGACATTTTCTCACAGGTTCTCGTCTGGCCACCTACCAGGTCTTTGAGGCAGCAAAGAAGAAAAAAACAAAACAATTTATGAACCATCAGAGTAGAAGAAGAGGAAGAAGTTACAATTGGTGAGTTTTAGGGGCCAACAATGGTTGATGCTGTAGGGGCCAACAATGTGACTCTGAGAACTATCATTGCTGAGCTCTGGGGTTCCCTTATCCTAGGATGGAAGGCGAAGGCTCATCCCTTGGCTGGCCTCTGGGATGGCTACCTTCCACAGCAGCTCCTATGAAAAAGCGAGTTCATTTGCCTCTAGCCCTTGCCAGCAGCCTCCTGGCTTAGGATGCCAGAGGACAGAGTTTGGCCCCTCATTTGACTGGACGCTCAAATGTCTTCATCCAATTACTGCTTTAACAGTGTCCCTTCTTTCGAGTATCTCAAGAATGCCATAATTCAAATGATGAGTTCTTCAACTAATTCATGGAGCCAGTCTCTTAGTCCTGAACATAGATCCATCTAATTAAACAGTTGTATCCAATTTCTGGAGGCTCCAAGGTTAAACTTACACTGTGCAAGTGTTTGCAGGCAGACTGAAGACCATCCCAAGACACCCAAACCTGTTGACCTTAAATGGGTTCTGTCATTCATCACATGGAGACATAACATATTCTACTAAATAAGATCTTCAATAAAAAAGAACTTTAATACAATTAGAATGCAATAGAAAGCCGGGCACAGTGGCTCGTGCCTGTAAGCTTCAGCCTATGAAGCGGCCAGGGCTTGGGATCGTGGTTCGAGTACTGCCTGGGGCCCATAGTGAGACCTAGTTCCAAAAAAATAGCTGGGCATGGTGGCGTGCACCTGTAATCCCAGCTACCTGGGAAGCTGAGGCTGGGGATTGCTTGAGTCTGTGGTACCCCGGGCAACGAGAGCCTGCGGTTCCACGGGCAAAAATAGCGAGACCTAATCTCAAAAAAAAAAAAAAAAAAAAAAAAAAAAAAAAAAAAAAAAAAAAAAAAAAAAAAAAAAAAAAAAAAAAAAAAAAAAAAAAAAAAAAAAAAGAATGCAATAGAGAGAAGAATGTAGTTAAAATAGTTTGCAGTGAAACACCCAAAGTTACCCATTCCTTTGTGGGTAGATGCCCAGTCAAACAGAGTTACCCCAAAACAGGGCAACTGAAGCATAAAATCTTACCAAAAGCCTAAGGTACTTCTGGTAGGGAATCACAGGAAAGGGACATAAGGGGATGGGTAAGTCAGGTAAGTCAGGAAGGCAAATAAAATTAATGCTATTGTCAGTCTCCCCATGGGTCTCTCACCCATGTCTCTTTTGTGACCTTTAAGTCCTTGATACAAGTCAAAGCTCAAGAGCAGGTGAAGCTTCTTCACAGGTCTCTCTGCAACATGTACCTCCTCCAGGTTTTCATCTTCTCTCTATTCCCAGCCTTCCAAACTTCTCCCAGGCCTGCTCCACACTCCCTTGGGGGGATGGTACCTGAAACTCCCATTTCTATGACTATCAGTTACAAAACTACTGCTCATGAAAAATGTGTCACAAGTGACTGTCCCAACCAACTTGGAAGTTAAGAATGCATTTCAGGAGGCCAGGCACGGTGGCTCGTGCTTGTAAGCTTCAGCCTATGAAGCGGCCGGGGCTAGAGATCGTGGTTTGAGTCCCGCCTGGGGCCCGTAGCGAGACCTAGTTCCAAAAAAATAGCTGGGTGTGGTGGTGTGCGCCTGTCATCCCAGCTACCTGGGAAGCTGAGGCTGGGGATTGCTTGAGTCTGTGGTACCCCAGGCAACAAGAGCCTGTGGTTCCACGGGCAAAAATAGCGAGACCTAGTCTCAAAAACAAAAAAAAGAAAAAGAATGCATTTCAGGCACCCACAGAGGGCTTTCATGATCATCTAGCATGCTTTCCAAAATACATCTTCCACAGTAGGAAGTAGAGTCTTAGAGTCTTCCACCAGCAAACAACTTCAAGAATTCAAATTGAAATAGGGTAAAAAGATAAAAAAGACTTACTGCCTTAAACTTGAAACACACCTATGCCTGCTTTTCCCTAGGAGGCAGGCTACAAGCAGGTCATTAGCATTTTCACTGTTCACCTTCTATTGGTATGCAAAAATTAGCTACCAGCTTCTCTCAGCTTTCTTTCCCTCTTTCAGACCTAAAAAGAAAAACTTAGAAACACAGTTTAACCTAGTTTGCCTCAATTTACCCTCTTTTAAACTTTCGTGGGTTCTTTCCACCATCCCCAGCCTTCTCAACCAAAATTTCAAGTCAAAGCAAGACTCTCAGAGTGCAGACTAATTTATTTCTAACAAAGTGATTCCCTAATTACTACAAAACATGTAAGTAAAACTCAGATTACCTTAACATTGTCCAAAACCTTTCTCAACATTGTCCAAAGTCTTTTCCCAGATTGCCCAAAAATCCTCAGTCTCTCAGTCCTGATCATCTCACCAAAATCAGCCAGTTCATCTTCAGATGCTTGAAGACATCTTCCTTTGGCGTGCTCCTTTGGCATGCTCCAGCTCCTCCATGCCATCTTCTCCTTGTCGTCCTCCTGCAGGAAGTAAAAGAAACTTCATGGTACTGGACCTAGAAAAGTTCGCTTTCTTTTCAGGCCTGACTTTCTCAGAGCCTCTCCCAGACAAAAGTTAAACTCAGCAAAACAAACTCCAACCCAAAGTTCAAATCTCCAAACTTCTTAACTACCTTTAGCACACATGCTGCTAGCCTGGACCAGCCAAAGGCTGCTGGCTCCAGGCCTTGGCCACATGGCCACTTGGCCACACTTTCATCCCATAAAATGGCCAATCTGCTTCCCAAATCAGAATTCAAATCTCCATCGAATCCCTCCTCTCCAAATCTCCTCCTCCTTTGTTTCAAACCTTTTTATATATCCTTTCTGTTTTCCCGCCTTCCAGGAACAGCTCCTGAATTATTACATTACAAAGAAAAAAACCTGTTTTTTACTTCTTCCTTCCTCTTGTATCTTTCTGAAAGGAAATTCTAATTAAAGCCATTCTTACATTTTAGCTTATCTTCCTTGAAATCTGCAATCTTAAACAGGAGACAATGACACACAGGGGGAGTGGTGATGAAAGTGGGTGACCATGAAGGGCTTTTTACCTTCACTTTTAACACATACAGGCCTGCTTCTCTCTCTCTCTCTCTCTCTCTCTCTCTCTCTCTCTCTCAGAAGCAGGCTCAAAAACAGGCCATTCACCTTTAACCTTTAACTTTAACCTCTGCCTGCTTCTCTCTACAAAGCAGGATACAAGCAGACCATTAGCATTTTCACTGATCACCTTTACCATTGATATGCAAAAGCTAGCCAGCTGCTCTCTGCTTTCAGCTCCAAAAACTGCAGAAAAGAAAAACTTTAAAACATAGTTTAAACTTTCTACTGGTGGGTTCTTACCACCATCCCCAGCCTTTCTCAACCAAAATACCAAACCAATGCAAGACTATCAGTGCAGACTAATTTATTTCTAACAAAGTGATTTCTAATTATCCTAATAACTACAAAAGAAACATGTAAGACTCAGAATACTTCAACATTGTCCAAAACCTTTCTCAATATTGTCCAAAGTCCTTTCCCAGAATGCCCAGAAATCCTCAGTCTCTCAGTCCTGATCATCTCACCAATGTCCAGTCAGAGTCCACCTCCAGACGCTTGAAGACATGTTCCTTTGGCTGCTCCCTTGACTTGCTCCTCCTTGTCTTCCATGCTGTCTTCTTGTCACCTTCAGGTAGCAGGAACTCCATGGTGCCGAACCAGCAAAGTTCATTTCTTCTCAGGCCTAACTTTTGCACGGCCTCTTTCAGACACAAATCAAACTCAGCAAAACAAACTCCAACACAGAGTTCAAATCTGCAAACTCCTTAAGTGCATTCAGCACACATGCTGCCAGCCTGGGCCAGCCAAGGGTTGCAGGCCCTTGGTGGTCACATGGCCAAGCTCACATGGCTCACATCTTTAGAAGATGGCCGATTCCCATCTCTCCTCCATTGAACCTCTCTATCTGATCTCCATATTCGAATCCAAATCGAATCCTTCTCTTTGTTTGCACACCCTTTATATACCCTGATTTCCTGCCTTCCAGAAAATCTGTTTCACCTTGACCATTTCACTTCTTTCTCCCCCTGCATCTCCCTGAAGGGAAATTCCAACTAAGGTCATTCTCCCATTTTAGTATACCTGTCCTTGAAATCTGCAATCTTAACAGGAGACAATGGGGGGGGGAGGGCACACCCTATCAGTGACCCTATCAAAATGGCAAATATGCCCAAAACAAATGGTGTAGACAAAAATTTCAGATAGCAAACCCCTTCAAACTTAATCCAGGCTAAAGCACTTTAATTTTTCTGATCCAGACCCTGCAAAAACTAAGGATCTTCAAGAATTCACTAAGGCTGACAGCAGTTACCAGTTAACAAATAATCATAAGGTTTTCCACCTAACTCCCAAGCATAAATTTGCTAATTTAAACCATCACTGAAACTTTGTTGACTTGGAAAATCCCCATAGCCGGAGTTGGAAAATCCCCATAGCCGGAGATCAGGGAAAAGTCACTCCAAAGCCCAAAGCCCAAAAGCCCCAAAGTCACTCCAAGCAAAAGCCCAAAGTCACTCCAAAACCCATTACTACCTTTAGAATTGCTAACTAGACCTATTCAACCAGAGATCACAGACAAAAGCTGTGCAGTCATGAAAATAAATGCAGGCCTACCAAAGAATGGCACCCTGGGGAATGCAATGATATAATATAAATATAAATCAACAACAAAATCATTAATAAAATTGTAAACAAAAAAAAAAGATTAATAAAAAAATTAATGGGGAAGAATAAAAGGTGGCAGAACAAAAAAAAAAAAAAAATGAAGGGAAAACAAGTCTTATGAAAATCCTGAGTTTCAGAGCCACCTGACAAGGGTCATCAAAACCACCTTAGTGCTTTGGCTTTAGAAGGGCAGATACCTTATTTGATGTGACCATGGTCCCAAAGCAAGAGGTATAGACAAAAGTTTAATAGAATTAATGTGCAATTGAGAAGAGCAAAGGGAAATTGTTTCCCAATGAAACATTCAGTCATGAGGCCCAAAAGTTTGCCACAAGTCAGGTGGCCGATAGGAAAGAGACCAGGTAAGTCTGGAAAGAAAAAAACAAAATCAAAATGCAACTATGTAATTCCCTTAGAAAGTGGAAGTTGCAGGTTCTCTGCTCCACCTAAGGGAGCACTGAATCAGATTTAATAAGATTAAAAATTAAGGCCCCACTTGGGCTGCAGATAGGATTGGGAGACTGGAATAGGTAAGGAGTTGATAATGTTATCAAGTTGGGGTGGGGAAGGCAGGCTTTCTTATTTAAAATTCTTTTATCAGCTTTTCCTAAACTAGAGAAAAACCTTTAATTCTTTATCTGCTACAAAATGGGCAAAAGCTCAACCCTTAAGTTTCTAGCACACAAGTTCCCTTTGTCATTCAGATACCTGATGCTTGCCTGCAGTAAGGCCTGTCCCAAACTGAAGAAAAAGAAAACTTTGAACTGGATTCTTTGCCACCTGCAGTCTTGCTATATAATTTCAAAACCAGACCAAACTCTTAAGGCAATCAAACTATTTATTATTAAGTAAGAAAGTGATTACCTAAACATGTACTGTAAGATAAGCATGTAAAAACCCCAGTTACCCCATTACATGTGCCACAAAATAAATTTTTGAAAAACCCAGTTACCCCACCACAATGTCCAAAACTGTCTTTTAAGTCTCTGGTCACCTCACTATGTGTCCAATCAATCTGAGTTCCAAAGGCACATGTCTCAAAACAGGGCATTCCTCTTTTCCTCTTATGATGTCTATTCCAGCTTCTTCCAAACACAAGGTCCAAGATGCGGCGTGTTCTTCGTTAGGCATCCTTTCAACTTTAGGCAGTAGAAAAACTTCAAGATACAGGAACCAACCTAAGTTCATTTTCTCAAGCCTCACTCTCCAAAAGCATCTAAATCAAACTAGATAAAACAAGCTCCAACACAAAGTTCAAATCTCCAAACTCTTTAGACTCCTTCAGCACACATCATCAGCTTATGCATGCTAAGGCTATGAGTTCACGAGCCTGGACCAAAGGCAATGGGTCCCCATACTCCTCCAAAAAGGCTGATCAATCCCTTGTTCTTCTTCTGAGTCTCTTTTACATCTTTCTTCCTTGTCCCCCCCCTCCGCAAACAGCATCACAAAAACCTTATTTTCCTTCCTCCTCCCCTTCTATCCTTCTGAAAGAAAACTATGAATTCTAATCTTGAAATATACAATTCTAAAGCAACAGGGAAGTAACTCCTTTTCCCTAGCTATTATCAATGCATAACATCAGCTATGTTAATGGTAGGTACCCTCCAACAGTAAGATTGTCTTGGAGATAAGGTCATAAAACTGACCACCACAACCAGAAAAACCAGCCCACCTCTGGGAATACAGAAGCAGAGGCACATGTGTCCATGTCAAAGACCAGTGCCCGAGACCAGACACCCCAGCGAATGACTGGTGCAAACTGGTGCCCAAACCCTTCAGAAAACAAAGTATTAAAGAACGCCCCAACCCTCCAGGCACAGCAGACTTCTATCTTATCAACTGCATCTCTTAGCTGTGTATTTCAATAAACCTGCCTTTTCTACTGCCCATTCTGAAACGAGGGCATGTTCACAGACCTTCCCAAATGAATTCTCTGAAGCTAGAGCTTCGAAACTGAAGTGAACCCCCATAGCTGTCAGTAAGGAACGGCAGAAGCTCAACCATGTAAAGAAGTTCAGAATTTATTAAGGGAGAGAGAGCAAAGTACAGCTCCCACAGGGGTAGAGGTCTCTGAGATGCCCAAGAGTTGCTTTCTTAGGCTACTTGATATGTTCTTTTGAAGTGCGCTTTTGACTTCCTGCTGTGTCAGGCACTGCTGAAGTCTCTTCATTTCCAGCTGTTGTTTTTTTTCTCCTTATTGTCTTTCTCCTTGGTCAGCAGATGTTTTCCTCTGATATCAAATTTGGTCAAGAGTCTCTGGCTATCGGAGACATACCAGGTGTTTATCTTACTGGCTGTCTCAACTCTGTCTTGGGTGAATTCTTTCATCCCCAAGCTTCCAGCTTCACTCTGATATTTCTCTCACAATAGGAGGCAATGGAGCAGAGAAATATGAAGAAGCCAAGCTGGCTTCTCAGTCTGGGACTTGTAGCAGGGAGTTGGAGTCTTGGAAGGAGACACTTAGAAAGAGTCTGAGACCCATGGGGTGGTTGGCAACGGAAGCCTTTGTCTTGACTTGGGCTTTGATTTTGTTCCTTTCGTTCCACACTGGTTTTGCCCCTTTTTCTTCATTTTCTCTGGCTCCTCACCAGTATGTGCTCTTAGACTTAGGATGAAGTTTCAAACCTCTGTGGTCCTGGTTTAGGCTAATACTTTTTGACTGCACACTTACTCACAAGAGGATTAGTCAGGTATCATTTAATAAGGTTAAATACTAAGTCAGCACCCCTTGCCCAGCAGGAAGGTTTGGTACTCTTGAACAGCTAAAGGGAATTGATTAGATTACTATGGGAACCAAATAAGACTGGTCATTTTGACCATGAATGCAGAAACAGCAACAGAACACATTCTGTGTCAAAGGTCAATGCCTATTCCAGACATCCCAGCAAAGAACTGGTTCAAACTGACTCTCCTAGTTATGAAAACCCCCTGAGAACAACTTATAAAAGAAAACCACAAATCCTTCTTTGCACATAGACATCTTGCCTACGGATTCTCTGTGGCAGTATTCCAATAAATCTACTTCTGTTTTCCACTCTCTGGTGAATTATTTCGCCCTCCAATCTTGCCTCTGAATTCACCCCAGTAATTTTCCCACTACACGATTGGGTAACTGGGTACTTCATTCAGAAACTACATCTTTTTTTCTTCTATATTTCATACTAGTTCTATTCAAGTTCTCTTCTTGGTCTTACACACTCGATAATGTGTCTTTATGCTGTGATGGCATAGCCCATTCAGGGCATATAAGGTTTGGGAGCTTACGGTGCTGCTTAAACTGACAAAACATAAGTTAAGATAAAAGCTGCTGTTGTCAGCCTCTCTCACCCACATCATTTCTTTTTTTTTTTTTTTTTTAATTTTTTTTGAGACTATGTCTCGCTATTTTTGCCCGTGGAACCGCAGGCTCACGTTGCCTGTGGTACCACAGACTCAAGCCATCCCCAGCCTCAGCTTCCCAGGTAGCTGGGATTACAGGCACGCACCACCACGCCCAACTATATATTTTTGGATCTAGGTCTCACTAAGTGCCCCTGGCGGGACTCGATCCGCAATCCTTGGCCCCAGTTGCTTCATAGGCTGAAGCTTACAGGCACGAACCACTGTGCCTGGCTTCACCCACATCACTTCTAAGTGTTTCCTACATGTCCCCATGTCCCTGGGGCAAGTCCTAGCCTGAGGAACAAGCACAGCTTCTTCACATGTCTCTCTCTTCCATTACCGTCTCCAGGTCTTCTCTTTTCAGCCTTCTTCCCCACGTCTTTTTTAGCTTCCCTCTACCACTGAGCTCCACCCTTCACCAGGTGGGGCAGGAAACCTGGAACCTCCCCTTTCTAGGGGGTTTATGCTGTTAAAATCAGGCTACTTTTGAGATTTAACTTTATGTCAAGTTAACTACATGTCGACATCTAACTACATGTCAGCCAATGCTGACAAAATCTCCTTGTCATGGGCTAATTGTTGGGACTGCATTTTGCTTAAAACCTCCATTTTGAGACCAGTGTCCTCATTGCCCTTGGTGGAAAGAACCTACCATGGCTGGCTGGTCTGACATCCTGTTTCTGCCTCCCCTTATTCCTGGTTGTTCCTGACAACAGCATTGTCCACCTGGTAGATGATGGACACCAGCTGATAGATGATGGATGTCAGCAGTATTGGAAACCCACAGTTATGGGATCTTGTCCCACCAGTATGGGAATGTGGGAATGTGTCCTGTAGTTATGGGAATGTGTCCTACACCTGCTTGCGTGCTTCACAATGGAGGGGGGCTGATGGGGGCAGCAGTGGTTTTGCCCTATAAAAGGTTGTAACAGAGGCTGGTTGGGGTCTCTCTTGCTGAGCTGGCTTGGGGACCCTGGTGCACCAGTAATAAACCCGCAACTTTGAACTTCAGTTGGAGTCCTTGTGTCTTGTTGAGTGGCCCGTGAGTCACAACACTAATCACATGTCTTCCCCCATCCCAGCGACGCTGGCTTTCTAGAACTGAGCTCTAGATTCAAGACCTAGCAACCTTCATCTCTGCTATAGAAAATTCACTTCTCCTTTGACACAACACATTAATTTGGTCATTTTAGGCCTTTCGTTCCCGCTTTATTTTTCTGCACCTGCCTATCTGAACTCTTCTGTTGTTATGCCTTTTAGTAGCTCACAGAGGCACCTTGGTAGGATGGAAATAACATTAGACATGGAGCCAAGATTGGAAGTGTAACTCCAGATCTGTGATATACTGCCTGAAGGACCCAGTGCAAGAACCCTCACTGATCTGAGGTTGATTTCCTTATTGGAAAACAAGAGTGCTAATGACTAAATAATCTCCAGCTAGAAAAATATAAACTTTAGAAATCAATTTCTCTAAAATGTCATAGGACATTCATAAGTAAGCAAAATGTAAGCAAATGTAAGCAGATGTAAGCAAAAATACATTTTTTACTTTATATAAAAACATAAAATATTATTAACTTAACTTTAATAAAAGATAGTCAATGTATCTTTTCTTTTTTATTAAATAATTTCTTTATATATAAATTTAACATCTTTGTAATTCTTGAAGTTTGCCCACTGCCCGCCTTCCAACGTATCTTTTTCTCTTTCTTTCTTTCTTTCTTTCTTTCTTTCTTTCTTTCTTTCTTTCTTTCTTTCTTTCTTTCTTTCTTTCTTTCTTTCTTTCTTTCTTTCTTTCTTTCTTTCTTTCTTTCTTTCTTTCTTTCTTTCTTTCTTTCTTTCTTTCTTTCTTTCTTTCTTTCTTTCTTTCTTTCTTTCTTTCTTTCTTTCTTTCT